>JAEIIL010002533.1:0-21826 GCA_018905715.1 Drosophila lini | reverse complement strand
AAATTAAGCTTAGCATACAATGGTAAACTTAATGTTAGATTACCGAGCACTGGCTGCGGTTAAAGAGAAAATAAATTTGGATATACATATGTATAAAGGTAAATACGGGAAATATCTTAAGCACAATTAGGGCCATAATTCGTAATAAATTATAAAAAATATGGTTACTATTAAGAAAGACATTCTAATCATAGTATACTAACATTTGTCTTGGCTCTTTTAAGTTTGAATACCTTCTAATTTTTATAGTTGTTTGTAGTACAAACTTTGTACATAGAAAATACATTGTTTCCCATTTCTAAAACTTCCAAAAATTAGACACTCAATATCTGCTACAATTTCTTTTAGATGACAAAGAAAGATCTCCCTTGACGCCCCAACAGCCCAGCTCGAGCAGCGTGGCTCCGTCGCCGGCTCCCACCGTAACGTCGCCACCTGCAACCACAAGCTCCACCTCATCATCCACTGCAGCACCCACACCCACCAGTTCCAGCACCGAAGATGCCCCCTTGGCCATTGACATACGCATCGGCTTAAGTTAAGCCTGAGCTTTGTTTAAATGTGTAACAATAAAGTTGCTCCCTTTTAACCACAAGTTATCTTTTTCATTACCATTTACCAGGGCTATCGCCCAGCAAGGCCTGGATGCACGCAGCGTAACATTATCCAGGCCATTTGCAGGAATCTGTCTGAAATATGGTAATTCTAGAGCATAAACAACACCGGGGGGTGACAGAGAGAGATAAAATGCGAATGCAAAACAATCGGAAAGAAAGTGGGCAAAACAACAAGCTAAACTGATCTGGAAATGAGCACACACTCAGAGCCAGAGCCAGAGCCAGAGCCAGAGCCAGAAGAAACACAAAAGCCCGTTCTTCTGCACGCTCCCCCGCGACCCATCCCACTACCATTCCCGTGCGGAGAATCGCACACCTCTCACGCACTCTACGCAGGAACAAAGGCGCAATCCAAGAACCGGACTGCAAAAATAACTAAGCCGAGGCGACATTTCGCCACCGCCGCCCACTATAAAAGCCGGACTGATCGAGAGTTTGACTGTCATTTGACGCCAAACGCGCGTCGCACGCAGAACGTGGAGATCCCTCGTATACACACTATATATTCAACGATTCTTCACCGATCGCCGTCTCTCGCG
Organism: Drosophila lini; assembly: GCA_018905715.1. Classification (NCBI taxonomy): domain Eukaryota; kingdom Metazoa; phylum Arthropoda; class Insecta; order Diptera; family Drosophilidae; genus Drosophila; species Drosophila lini. The sequence goes on along the minus strand of JAEIIL010002533.1, from coordinate 20,670 downwards.
GAGGAGCATTAAGAAATGGGTAAGCCTGGCCGTGCATACAAAGTGCAAGTCGGTGAACGAACTTGAGCGTGCAGCATTATGGACACTCAACCTTAGAGAACCATAAAGCGGCTGTGGATTATATTCAATTCAATTATATATGCGTGACGCGTGGATCTGGAAAACAAATCGTAACCGGGAACGAAGAAGGCTTTTACGATTGCAAAACAATCCCAAAGATTCGTGATACCAAACGTTTGATAAAGAAAATAAATGTAACCAAGTGTTATTTTAATTACATCTCAAATCTCTGAACGTTGAAAGCTAAATGTTGTTTAAAAAACTATTTATTTCAGTGCACCGTTGGGCCCTTTTGCTGCTGGGCGTGATCTGCTGTGCCCCAGTGGCAATTCTGGGCAGCGATACCCCTGCTCGTATAGTGTGCTACTTCAGCAACTGGGCTGTCTATCGCCCTGGAATCGGTCGCTATGGTCTGGAGGATGTGCCCGCCGATCTGTGCACTCACCTCATCTACTCCTTCATCGGTGTCAACGACAAAAGCTGGGATGTTCTGGTAATCGATCCGGACCTGGACGTCGATCAAGAAGGCTTCAGCAAGTTCACTCAGCTGAAAAAGACCCATCCCAATCTGAAGCTTCAGGTGGCTGTTGGTGGTTGGGCCGAGGGTGGCTCAAAGTACTCCCAAATGGTGGCGGTTCGAGAGCGACGAACCAGTTTCATACGCAGTGTGGCACGCTTCATGAGGCAGTACAATTTCGATGGCTTTGACCTGGACTGGGAGTACCCGGGGGCCACGGATCGCGGCGGTACCTTTGGGGACAAGGATAAGTTCCTCTACTTTGTGCAGGAGCTGCGACGTGCCTTTGATCGCGAGGGACAAGGATGGGAAATAACCATGGCGGTGCCAGTGGCCAAGTTCCGCTTGCAGGAGGGTTACCACGTTCCGGAGTTGTGCGAGTAAGTTAAAAGTCATAATTCAACCTTCACTCGTATCTATGGACAATTCTTGTAGGTTACTGGACGCCATTCATGCCATGACCTATGATCTGCGAGGAAACTGGGCTGGATTTGCTGATGTTCACAGTCCACTTTACAAGCGAAAGCACGACCAGTATGCCTACGAACGCCTCAATGTGGTAAGTGTTACTTAAAAGGATTGAGTTTGAATGCTAAACTAATTAGCTTACATCTACAAGAACGACGGCCTGGCCCTGTGGGAGGAGATGGGCTGTCCGGCCAACAAGCTGGTGGTGGGCATCCCATTCTACGGCCGCACCTTCACCCTGAGCAACTCGAATAAGAACTACAACATGGGCACCTACATCAACAAGGAGGCGGGTGGCGGAGCGCCTGGTCCCTACACAAATGCCAGCGGCTTCCTGGCCTACTACGAAATCTGCACTGAGGTGATGGACAAGTCCAAGGGTTGGACTGTCGAGTGGGACGACGCTGGAATGGTGCCCTTCACCTACAAGGACACCCAGTGGGTGGGCTATGAGAACGAGGCCTCCGTGCAGATCAAGATGGATTTCATCAAGCAGCGCGGCTATGCTGGCGCCATGACCTGGGCCATAGATATGGACGACTTCCATGGCATGTGCGGCCAAAAAAACGGCTTGATGCAGATACTGTACGATAATATGCGAAGCTATCGGGTTCCCGAACCAACCAGAGAGACAACGCCAAGAGTAAGTATTTCCTGAACTGAGAATTACCGAGAACTTATATTAAATTCCTTAGCCCGAGTGGGCGAAACCACCTGCCACCCCACCAAATCCGGATGAGGGTCCTGTACTGCAAACTGAAGCCACGCCCACCACCACGCGGAGACCCAAGCCAAAGCCACAGCCAACTGCTAGCTCCACGTCGGCACCAGTGCCTACCTTGGCAAGCAGCACTCAAAAGCCAACCACGAAGGTAAGCTTCTTAAAAGTTTTTATTTAAAAATGTAATAAATAAATTTTAACTTTTCCAGAAACCCAAAAAACCCAAGAAGACTACAACGACTACGACCACCACTCCGGCCCCGGAGAAGACCACTGAAGAGCCCGAGGAGGTTGTGGATCCGGAGCAGCCCATTGAGCCTCAGTTTGATCCCAACGAAATAGATTGCACCAACCGCGATTTTGTCCCTCATCCAAACTGTCGAAAGGTGAGTGTAAAATGGAGGCTTGTAATTTTTATTAATAATGTTTTCCCATTTCATTATAGTACTTCCGGTGTGTCCATGGCAAGCCGGTGGAATTCGAGTGCAAGGAGGGCACGGCCTTCCACACGGTCCTGAATGTGTGCGATTGGATCGAGAACAGCGATCGCTATTACTGCACCCACAAGAAGGGGCGAAAGCTGGGCAAGAAAGCCTACTAAGATTTTCCAGAGTTCCCCTATTAAATTATTTAAACTAAGAACCCTAGATTAAGATGGTAAAATCGTATTCCGCCGACAGGATTATGCATTTAATTTAAGAGCTTTTCAGGGGCATAAACCAGATCGAAGAGATTAACCCCAGACGAGACGAAAACAATAAAAATAAATATGATTCTCGAAACCAATAAACCACAAGCTAAATGAGCCGTTCGATGGAGGTGTGAGCAATCGTTTCTAGAATAATAAAAAAACGATGTGATGAGGGAGAACATGCCTTACATAATGCCGCTGTGAATCGGGGACTGCGCTCAGCATTTCTGACGGAATTCGCCATTTCTAATTGCGCTAATAAACGCAATGACTTGGGACACATTGGCACTTGTCCGCGGCGAAGTGAGGTGAGCTGAATTGAGGTACTGAGGAGGGGCAGCCTTGGACCAACCAGCGAACAGCTGTTCGTGCAATCAACCATTGAAACGAGCGAAAAGCGATCCTTAACATTTAATTTTCATAATCTCAACTCATGTTCACAGATGTCCCCAGAGAAAGAGAGGGAGACTGAGTGTGAGGGATTGGTGACACGAAACAAATCGCCAAGAGCCCCAAAGATGCGCTGCTCAAGCTGCCTCCCAAATTTCGAAACTTTTAGGCTCAAAAAAAATAATAAAAAGATGGTGCTCTGAGTAATTTAGCGGAATGAGCACCGCATTATCTAAAATTAAACATTCCTCCAAATCCAAAACGAAAGTGCCGAGAGAGAGAAAGTGATCTACGACGGCTAACCAGTTCCAATCCGTCAAACAATCTATCTTAAGTACATTATTTAAATAACTTACAGAGTACTTTTTTTTTAACACCAAAGCCATTTATTATTGGCTCCTTGCCCCCAGACTTCCGCCCGAAATCCGGGAAAGTCCAAAAAGAGAGCGCCACCCGGCGAGTGGAAATAGAAAGGAAAATAGAAAAGCAAGAAGAGAATTTAGCGAATTTCCCACTCACTCTCTCAACAGTCTCAGCGCTGTGTGCTTTTGACAAAAATTTCGTGCTACGAAAATATCAAAATCGAATAATTTTCGCGGTCACAAGGTAAATTCATGGTATATGCATGTTGAGTTACGAATTGGTTTTGGACCGGGAGAGATCGTCTCGTATACTCGTGTACGCCGCAACAGCCAAGTTTCCTCCTTTCAGACCGACTAGATAGAAAATAGATGTTGTGTTGGGAAAAATTCGAGCTGCCTCTGGTTCAAAAAACGACACGCACACGACGTGCACAGACGACCAAATCGAAGACGACCACGACGGCCAGAAATAAGCAAATTATTTAGCTAACAATCGTCGAAAGGGACACTAAGGATTACCCAGCCGACGATTGTTGGTTAAATATTGCCTACGGCAGCGCGAGAATTACTCGAAAATTACTTAAACTCAAATATTAATAAATAATATTAATTTATAATCGATCTGCAAAGTGAAAGAAACAACGAACAAGTGCAAAATTGGAAAACCCACTGAAATTGTGACAAAATTTGTGCGAGCCCAATTAAATATTTATCTATATATAAACACCAGACTCCCAACACACCTATATCCTATATACACCCATATCTGGCTTACTGGCCTTAAATAATCTTTGGTTTCCAAATTCTTCACTCTTTCATTTAGTGCATTTAAACGAGCGCATATATAGCGGATGCATATATATGCAGAATACGAGCAAAAGTGTTAATTCTAATTTTCCCTAATTATTTATAATTACGGAAAACTTGCAAGGAGAATTTATGACGTGGCTAACGTGTTAACCACGCTGGGAACTCGAGGATAATTTCTTGTTTTGATTATTATGGGGCGGCTAACAATTTGGTTCCTGCTGGGACTAACGTTACTCGCCGTCTCCAATCATGGTGAGTATATCCTGGAAAATGACACCCTTAGTCTTCTGTTTTATTATTATATAAAAATACAATGGCAAAGGGCCGATTTTCACGCAGCCTGGGCAGGCATTATGCAATTTTATAACAAAAAGCCAAGAAAAACAGAAGGAAAACGTCCGAAAAAAAAAAGAAATATGTATTAATATACGTTTAAAAATATTTGCCTGAGTTTGTGCGTTCTGTATCTTTTTGGGTCGGTGTTGGTGTCTGCAAACGTCAGTGGACGAACATTATTTCTTGGCCAACCACTAGTAGATACACAGATACAGATACATCTTGGTCTATGCCGATTTTTCTTCTTTGCTGCTTTTCTTTTTTTTTTTTTTCTTTGAGAGAAATTAGATTTCTGCTGCTCCGCGCTTGGTTGCTCTTCGTTGTCATCGTTTGTAATATTTTTAAATTTAGAATTTTTAAGTTATTTTATTTGCGCTCAGCGAGCGCTTTCTATCTATCTATTTTCCCATCCATCCGTGTGTGCGAAATGCGTCCGTATATTTTGTTTGGTTTGCTCAAGTTTGCAAAACAGCAAAAGCGAACACAACTATTGGGAAAAATGAGAAATGGCGCAAATGCCGTGTACTATAATTCCTTTTTGCTGGGGATGAGCTCGATTGCAGCAACATAAACACAATGTGCAGGCAGCAGGCCGCAGGCAGGCCTTCTGAAAATTTGTATAAATAATTCTATCAATGCGGATAGCAATGAAATGCGAAATATCCCAAATAGCTTCCTGCCCACACAAGCCCTGAAATAAATCAGATGAATTATCCGCCGACAGGCAAACTGCACATTAAGTGGCCATAGTCGCACTCATTTATATCTGGCTTAATTAGACCCGGCTTGTTGGCTGATATACGGCCTAATCCTCAGCGCTTCCGCCGATCACACGCAGGCATTTGTCCTAATTGTGTGACAACAATAGTAATTAGCTCAGCGACCTCAACGCGAACAACCGTCACTCAGAAGACGACCTTCCATCACCGAAAAGCTAAAGCTGAAGATGTAGAATATTCCATTGCAAATGGAAATGGAACGCCCCCGCATTTTTTTATAGGAGGGGTACCGGGGGGGGGAGGGAGGGGCAGCAGGACAGTAAGGTGGCCAAGAGAAACAAAAATATAGAAGTAAAGCCAAAGTGGGCGAGCAGCCAACAAAATGGTATAGCAATTTACTCATCCACAAGCTGGCGAAATGTGTGTTTGAGTTTTCATCTTTTAAAAATAAAATTCATAAATCCGGCGCATATACATATTCGAAGTGTGTATGTTTGTACAGTGCGAGTACCATAAATAATGTCAAGTTTGAACAGATAGAATGACCTCGTCTTTGGCGCTGACATCAAAACTGAGAAAGTGCGGCAATTGTTCTTGGTTGACGACTCTGAAAATAGCATTTTAGGGCCCATCCTTTCCTAGGGCTTCCTTGCATTTGAGATGGATACACTCGGATTACAAATTGACCTGTCATTTCGATGATTTTCAGTTGGGTTTGTCAATGCCGATGTCGGACCGAGCGAATCAGAATGTCGACCCTACATTGAGAAGGCCATACATGAATTGAAAACAGGTAAGGACCACATTTAAAGTACTACCATTAAATTATATATTAAATTCCACCTTTAATTATTACCAGATGGTGTCAAAGATGGCTCTGGAGAACTGCAATCCGATCAGCCGCGTGGGGACGACGACGATGATGATGGTGGGCTATTCGCGAATGATGAAAAAGAGACGATAGAAATTGAAACTGTCGAATTGGATTCCACAGAGGACGCGAAAAGTGCCAACGATCTGGATGGCGATGGCATTCCCGATGACGAGGACGATGATATCGATGGGGATGGCATACCGAACGATAAGGACGATGATATTGATGGAGATGGCATACCAAACGACGAGGATGAGGACATTGATGGCGATGGCATCCCGAATGATGAGGACGACGATATCGATGGCGATGGTGTGCCCAACTCCAAGGACGAGGACATTGATGGCGACGGTGTGCCCAACTCAAGGGATGAAGACATCGATGGCGATGGCAAAGCGAATCACGGTAAGAGTTTCTTAGTCTCACTTTATAGATCAAAAATCAACCTCATTTATTTTTTTATCCAAACAGAGGACGATGATCTAGACGGCGATGGCACTCCGAATCATGGTATTATTCCTTTACGTTTTACATATTTTAAATGGCTATTTACATGCTTTCTAGGCTTTTTAATGAATCTATTTATTTTATTATTTTAATATATTTCCTTAATTTAAAAGCTTTTTAAATTTCAGATAGTTGCCGGCTAAAATTGTGCTCTTTTTTCTTAATTTTTTGTTTCGATTGTCAGCATTTTAAATTGCTTATGAATAGAATACGTTTAGTTTGTATTAATCATTTTATAAATTTACAGAGGACGAAGATCTAGACGGAGATGGTGTTCCGAATGAGGAAGACGATGATCTGGATGGTGATGGCAAAGTCAATCACGGTAGGTTATTCCATGTTAAATGTTCTAACGATTTTAAAGAATATTATTTATTATATTGCATTATTTATTTAATAATATTTGTAATATAATATAAAATAATATTTGTAAGATAATATTTATAATATTTAATCTTCAGATAATGCATATTATCAGGCTTACTAAAGATTAATTACATATTTTCCTTTTGCAGAGGATGATGATCTCGATGGTGACGGAGTGAAGAATGATGATGATGACGACCTCGACGGCGATGGCACAGTTAATCACGGTAAGAAAAAACACAAAAATATAAAATCAAAGAACGTTACGTTAAAAATCCTTTACAGAGGACGAAGATATTGATGGAGATGGTGTCAAAAACGAAAAGGATGACGATTTGGATGGTGATGGCACCAACAATTCTCGTAAGTTTATCAAAATGAAAGTCTTTAGAACTCATTAATAATTATTTCCGTCGATTTTCAGAGGATGAAGATCTCGATGGCGATGGTGTGCCAAACGAGAAGGATGAGGATCTGGATGGGGATGGTATCCTTAACGAGCACGACGGCGATGTGGATGGCGATGGCGTACCCAACGAACACGATGATGAGGACAGTGCTGAGGATGGAAAGGTCAAGAAGCGCAGCAAGCGTGAAGTGGACGCTGCTCCCGTTCCAGACAACGAAGCTCCACCGAGTCCTGCCGAAGAGTTCCCCGTAGAGGAGGAAGTCGTGAAGGAAGAATCTGCCGAAGTCGAAGAAGAAAAGGAGCAGGAGGAGGAACAACAGGCTGAACCCGAAGCTGAACCCGAAGCTGAGCCAGCTCAGGAGCCGGAAGTAGAGGAAGTCGAACCGGAGCCAGTCCAGCAGGAGGAAGAAAAGGCCGAGTCTGAGGAAGAAAAGGAAGAGGAGAAGCCAGCTCCAGTCGAGGAGGCTGAGGAGGAACCAGTAAAGCAGGAAACTGCTCCAGAGGAACCAGAAACCGCCAAAGAAGACGCCGTTGAATCTGAGGAAGCCCAGGATGAGCCTCAGGCTGATGCTGCTGCCAAGGAATCCACTGATGATGATGATGATGACGATGAAGACGACACCAAGCCAGAGGACGAACTCCTTTGGGTAAGTTTAAATTCGAATAATACAGCCAGTAATAAATGTTCTAATCCCATCGCATTTGTAGGAGGGACAGATCCCCGAAAATCGTCGCAGTCGCCAGCACATTTCGGAGCTCCTTCAGCTGGATGAGGAGTTCAATGCACGCGAGAAGGCCACCGATAATGTGGCCGAGATCATCCTGCGGGACATTAAGCGCATCTACGAGAATGCCGTCAAGCCCCTGGAAACACTCTACAAGTATCGCGATCTGAGCAACCGCCACTTCAGCGATCCTGAGATCTTCTCCAAGCCCCTGATCCTGTTCATGGGACCCTGGTCGGGTGGCAAGTCATCTATCCTGAACTATCTTACGGACAACGAGTACACCCCCAACTCTCTGCGAACTGGTAATCGTTTACCTTAACTTAGGGTCATTAAAATACAAATACAATAATTTATATTACACATTCCCCCAAATTTCTTTCTTGATTTCCAACAGGTGCCGAACCCTCTCCTGCCTACTTCAACATTCTGATGTGGGGCAATGAGACGGAGGTTCTGGACGGCACCCAACTGGCGGCCGACTACACCTTCTCCGGACTGCAAAAGTTCGGCCAGGGATTGGAGGAGCGCCTGCGGGGCCTGAAGATGAAGAGCAAGATTCTTGAGAAGGTAAGCAGCCGGCAAATAGCCGCCAGGTCAGACCACATTAACTTGTCGCCCAGGGCAGCTGCCCGTCGATTGGGAAACTGCACACTGCTGCTGGCCACCTGCCAAAGGGAATTTATAGCTTTTAGCGCACAGCCTGCATTAATTTCGTTATTAATAAATTGATGCGGGATGGCAGAGTGGCCGGCCAACAAGTACAGGCAGTAAAGCAGACAAGGCAAGAGCCAAGAATTACTAAATTTAAGCACTTGCCGAATCCGAATACATTTTTCAGGTCAACATCGTTGAGATACCCGGCATTCTAGAGGTGCGCAAGCAAGTGTCCCGCGTCTTTCCCTTCAATGACGCCTGCCAGTGGTTCATCGATCGGGCGGACATCATCTTTCTGGTCTACGACCCGGCCAAGTTGGACGTGGGCCCCGAAACCGAGGCCATTCTCGATCAGCTGAAGGGACGCGAGTACCAGACGCGCATCATCCTCAACAAGGCTGACACTGTCAAGCCGGAGGAGCTGTTGCGCGTCCAGGGCGCCCTCATCTGGAACATCTCGCCGCTAATGTCTTCGGCCCAGCCGCCGCTTATGTACACCACCTCGCTGTGGACCCATCCCTACCAGGATGGTGCCCCAGCCCGCCTGCTGCTCGCCCAGGAACGCGCCTTCCTGCGTGACCTACGCACGGCCATTGATAAGCGCATCGAGCACAAGATCTCCAGCGCCCGACGCTTCGCGGTGAGTACTATTCTTTACATAGTTCTCTTTTACATAGCTCCCTTAAAAACCAGGTCACAGTGCTACAGTAAATGACCGAATTTAAATATTTCCTTTAGGTACGCGTGCGCAACCACGCCAAAATGGTGGACTGCTACCTGAATACGTACTACAACCACAAGACGCTGTTTGGCAACAAGAAGCGCATTGCGGACGACATCATCGACCATCCGCAGAATTACCATATCTACGAGGGCCTGTCCACGCTGACGAACATCTCGCGCTACGATCTGCCCGACCCGGAGGTCTATCGCGACTTCTTCCGCCTGAATCCACTGTACGAGTTCAAGAAGCTGACGGACACCTGCACCTACTTCCGCGGCTGCCCGATCACCAAGCTGGATCTGGCCATTGCCTACGAGCTGCCCGAGTTGGCCGGAAAGTACAAGAAGATGTCCGAGTCGGCCTTGGCCAGCATCGAAGCGCAGCAAGATGAGGCCCAGAACCAAGTCCCGGCCGATCCGAAAAAGACGAGTTGAGATGTTGGCTCCCGAAGAGGAGAAAACCTGCCATTTAGTTTGTTTTAATGAGAGATAGAGAGAATGTGGCATCGGCACCGGCAACCGTCTATAGAGAATTAATATCGAGGGAGACTTGAAGAGGAACACGATAAACGGAGGGAGAGAGGGGTTGCACTTACAGGGCAAAGGAGAAAGCTATTCTATTCTTCTTATTTTGTTAAAGTACCCCCACATCGTTGGAGAACAACAGCGCAAGACCAAACAGAGCCTTTGTTTGTTTTTTAAAAGGGAAAAGAGAGAGATAACAGAAAGGAGATAGAGAGCGATTCAAAATAGCAACGGTTGCTTTAGAGAATTTTGATTTCAACCGCGTTGCAGGACATCTTTATTTTCATTTACCATAATACACGTAACCGAACTGAGAGCTTTATGAGAGGGAAACTAATGCAATATCGAGAGCAAAACACACACAGAATACACCTGTACTTCTACCCCATTTAACCGAGTAGAGAGAGGTAGCATCGAGTCTTTTCTAGGCGAGTAGAACAGCACTTAACCCATAACTGAGAGCAATAACCAATAGACGAACCATCGACGACTTCTAACCCATAAACATAGCCCACACATTCAGAGAACCCCTCATTGGCAGGCACCGCGTTATAATTCCCAAGTGACATTTATTCTTTCTTTCCCCCCCAGTAGTAGTAGCGAACAACAGAGGAGCTTTTTGATTTTGAGATCTGAGATTTGAGATTTGAGCAATTGAAATATCGTAAAGTTTTGATTTTTGTTTTTTGGTTTTCAGACCGATGCCGTAGTTGATAAGACTTTTTGATAAAAGCAAACAGTGAAGACGATAATAATGAATTTAACTTATGTAACCATGAATGACTTAGACGCATGTGAGATAAAATGAACTTGTTGACGAGAGCGAGAGCAGCTTATACGCATAAACTAAACATAATCAATTTTACACACTGAAAGCCTATGTAAAATGAACTGTGAGAGCGGGTGAAATACACAAATAAATAAAAACAACAGAAAACCCCAAGCAATTGTATGTTTTATTGATTCAAATTGGGTTTAAGGAATATATTTCGGATCCTTGAAGGCAGAACATGTCCAAAAAAGCTGTGATAGCCATAAATCATATAATTTGCTATTAAAATCTTGATTAATTAAGAATAAAGTATATATGTTAGATAAATTGATAGGAAACTAACTCGGGAAACCGAAACTTGTATTCCCTTGCAGTTTGCCATAGGATCATGGACTCGAATTATAAATCGATCATAGCTAAGCAATAAATTCAAAGTTAGTTCCGAATGTTTTTTGTGTTGGTTTTTAACTGGGTTAACGAAACTGCATACTTAATTTTAAATTTAAATTAAATTAAAATTTAATGGATATTTATTTATATTTTTAAATGATAATTTTTGGGAAATCAAAGCTTAAAAATATCATAATTAAGTCAAAAAACCATTCAAGTCAATTCGGAAAGCATTTTTATGCTAGTTTTTTCTAGGTTAACAAATCTGTGTACTGAGTTTGTAATTTTAAGAAATTAAAATTTTGACCCATTTTTTTAAATTTTAACGATGTAACCCCTTATCAAATTTTAAAAAAATATTTTAAAAAAATTTTTTTTTAACATGGCAAGAAAGACTTGCCTTTTGTTGCTCATCAATAATATATATGGTTTATGGGGTCAGAAATGGCTTATTCACAGCTTTTTCATAGATTTTCAATAAAAAAATGCTTAATTTTCCAAATTAGCCAAATGCATTCCTAGTGAAATCGGAGTTTCATTTTATAAATAACGTTAATTTCGAAAATTCAAATTTTAAGGGAATCCATTACTATTTTTCAAACAGCTGATTTTGGCCGGCAGCAGTTATCGTTATCGAAGTCATTACCTAACAGCATTTGACAACACACTTTTGGCACAAATCAGGCATTGGAATAAATAAATAAATAAATACCCGAGACAGGAGCAGGTGAAAATGCATACGGATCTGTCCGCCCATCTACACACACCCGCTTGCAATAAATTAATAGAAGAACTCCAGGCCTGCCACGAAAAGGTGAGTGTGCTGAATCTGCCTTCCGGTTTGAAATTGTGCTAAATGCTGGTATTCCTTTGCAGAACGCCTTCGCCAAGTTCGTGGGCGTGTGCAACTCCATCGACGACAAGGTGGTCAAGTGTCTGAAGGGGGAACGCATCGCCCGGTCCGCCGCAAACCGAGCCCGAGCCCGTGAGCGCCAGGCGAAGTACAAGGAAAAGTTGCTGCAAGGGGAGACAAATTAGAGACGGACAAGATGACAACTGCAGCGGAGGATCCCCTGGAACCCTTCTATTTCCAGCACGAGGAACAGATTATCTGTGGACAGGCTGTTAGCCCCATAACCGATGGATTCGATGTGAAGTACCCCAGCGTTGTGGACCGCTTCTTCACCAGATACTATTACTTCAAAGGAGATGTGCCCTACCAGGTGCTCTACCACTCCAATCGCATTTGCCTCGTTTGCCTGGCAGCCGATCATCCTGCTCTGGCTCAGGGCGTCGCTTCCGTCAGCTTTGATGTCGGAAATGTGGATCGCAGCCAAAATGTGGTCAAGGGCAAGGCCAAAAAAGGCGGAATGATCCTCCAGGCGGAGTCCACTTTGGCTCTAATAAGCACGGAAAAAGGAGAAACCTACAAGGTTCCCAGCTGCATTCGAGGCAAACTGGTCGAAGTGAACACGGCTTTGGTGGAGGAACCAAAGCTCCTGGAACAACTGCCCGAGGGAGCTGCTTACTTTGCCATCCTCCTGCCCAAAATTGAGAACTGCGATGCCATCAAGGCCAGCCTGCTGACCCAAGAGCAGTACGAGCAGCGTTTGGAAGCTAAGAAAATGGAGCTGAACACGTGACTTTTACTAAAGAAATTGTAAAATAAAGCCTCGTTTGTTTAAACTATTTTTAATTTAATTTTTATTGTTTTCAAATTAACATTTCGCTTAACAGCTGTTAGCTTAACAGCTGTCTGTTAACTACCAAGTGGTTGGCAACGCGGCGCAACACGTGTGCCTGCAAAAACAGCTGTTGATGCGCCGCAATCTTTTTCGTTTTTTAAACAAAAACTGAATTTAAACGGAAAAATAATGTCGGCAAGCAAGCAAAAGAAGCTGAATGAGATGGAGGTGGATCCAAACGAGGAGGATTCCAGTTCCAGTGAGGACGACGATGACGAACAACACCCAGAGGCCTACAGGGGCAACGAGGTAATTGGAAGCCGCCACACTAAGAGAACTCCATTGTGTTAAATACTTTTTAACTTTTTAGGAGGTGCAAATTGACTTCGAGGGCCGCGCTCCGGTGGACCCCGATGCCCAGGGAATTTCCCAGCTGCTGCAGCGTTTGTTCCTGCGTGCCCACATCAACTGCAACCAAATGGCAGATCTAATCATTGGTAAATATGGAATTCCAGCACGCTCATATTGTTATTCACATCTATTATTTTGCCAGCTCAAAACTACGTTGGAAGCGTGATCTGCCAGTGCGATGACGATGAGCCCGAGAGCGAAACAGACGACGACAATATGGTTGAGGATGGCACTGTCTTTGGCATCACCTCCGTGCTGAACTTGACCGCCAAAAAGGATCAGCCAAGCATCGCCCAGTTACGAACGTACTTACTTGATCGCGCTAAGACCCACGCCTCGGGCGCTGTGCACGACCAGTTAAAGGCGACTCTGGAGAACGACCAGCGCCACACAGGATTCCTGGTCAACGAGCGGTTCATCAACATTCCCGCCCAGATCTCTGTGCCACTTCTGCAGAATCTGCAACAGGAAATAGAAGCCGCCAAGGCCAAGAAGATGAAGTTTGACTTTGACACGCTGCTGCTCCTTGTCAAGTTCTACAGGAAGGAAGCAAAGAAGGGTAAGCCAGCCGAGGATAACTACACAAATGCCGAGGACGAGTTACTTTCGCAGCGGGCCAAGTTCTCCTTCGAGTACTCGGTGGCCTCTGAAACGGACTCGGGCATGTCCGGCGACTGGCTAGAAGGCGATGCCGTGATGACACCATACAGGAAACTCCTCGCCCTCGACGCCAAGCAGCTGCCGCAACTGACAAAGGACATTGAATGCTTTATTAATGGCGAATAAATGTTTGCAAGTATGCCTATTTTATTTTTTTAACGGGGAGTTTGTATGTGCAATAAGTGTGTTCACTAAGTCCAGGCGGGGACTTGGAATTTAACACATTTCAGCGTTGCTAAGACAGACATTAACTGCAATTTAACGGTACAGTCAGGAACTTACTTGATGTTGATGTCACGAATATTTTTACTGCAAATTATGTACTAATTAAATGTGTGATTTTCCGTAGTTACCCAGCTAACTTGATGAAGATTTCTGCTAATTTTAAGTTTGAAAATTACGAACGATAACTGTTATAACCGATATTTTGATGCGAATTTTTTAACACTGGTTGCCGTTAATTCAAAATGTTGCCGCCCCAAAGAGAATACCGTTAGCACTATGCTCGCCACACAGAGCACAAAGCTCTCGCTTCCGGCTCCAAAATTGCTCTGTGGTGCAAAGTAAAAGTCGTGATCCCACATCTTGGCTAAGGTCAGGCGCCTTTTTAATGCTAGCCAAAGTGAACGGATGCAATTACTCAACTGCTCTGACTCTGGCTCTGGCCTTTGTTGTAGTTTATGCTTGGGCCCAAGTCAATCAGCGTTGTTGCCAAACGAGCGCACAGGTGAACGCTCGCGAGTGGGAGCAAATGGCGGGCGGAGAGCTAGAGAGCGAAAGCTTTAAGAGCGGTTTCTTACCTGCTTAACCTGCTGCTCACGTCTGGCGATAGATGGAGAGAGAGCGGAGCAGCGCGGAGTCCGCGCAAGATACTCGTAAACAAGCGGCAGACCAAACCGACTCCGTCAGTCTGCGAGGCCGCCCCAAGCGATCAACACCTGCGCGGATCTGAAAAACCTAAACCTAAACCGACCAAGCAACACACCGCGCAAACCCACCAATTAATCCACCAAAGGCTGCGTTTGTGCTACCACTTAGCGGACTCTTAGCGGGCTCTCCCATGCAAATGAAGTGAGGGAAAAGCGGCTGAGAAAGTGAAAAGTCGGCCGGAATGCAACTGCAGAAGGCGACCCTACCAGATGAGACCATCCCCCAACATTCCAATTCAGAGCAGACCCATTGAGATTCCAAGCGCAGCACATGCCCATGCCGCTGGGACTGTTTTAGCCAAGAGCGAGGAGCAGAGGAGCGTGTAGCAGGTTCGAGAGATCAGTGGAAGCCCAAACAAAACAAACCAACCAAAACAGTGAAGCGAATCCGAAAGCGGCAGACAAAATGAATCAAACGCAAGTGAATAATTTTCTCAAGTGCTTCCTGCAAATCGATGAGCCCGCCGGTCATTGGGTATCGCGTCATGACGACGAAGAGCACGATCACGATCACGATCACGATCACGATCACGATCATGACGAGGAGGAGGACGATGGCAGCGGTGTCCTGGTGGCCAAGGTCACCGCCATGGTGGTTCTCTTCTGCGCCAGCACCATCTGCGGCTCCATTCCCTTTCTGCTGAACCGGTGCTACCGCTGGACGGAGAACCAGACGAACGCCCGCTCAGCGATTGTGGTCAAGTGCCTGCTCTACTTTGGCGGCGGTGTCCTGCTGGCCACCACCTTTTTGCATCTGCTTCCCGAGGTCCAGGAAGTCGTGGAAGAGCTACAGGAATGCGGCATCATTGGAGAACTTACCTTTCCACTGGCGGAGCTGCTCATGTGCTGCGGCTTCTTCCTTATGTACTTCATAGAGGAGGCCATGCACACGTACGTGCATCACCATCAAAAGGACGAGGCGGGAGCGGCCTTTGAGCGTGGCCACAGTATCCGGAATAGTCACCTGCTTAAGCCCACGGAGGCCACAGCGCCGCCAGCCAATCAAGTCACGGGTACCGGCAGTGCCACCTCGGAGCTGGGAACGCTCTCCGTGCAGAACCTCCTCCAAAGCGACCTGGAGCAGCAGAAATTCGCCTCTAAGCCTCAGAGCCAGGCCAATGGTCATGCCCATGGACATGGTCACGGACACAGTCATCTTCCTGTGATAGCAGACGATGCCTCCGCCGGCGACATGCTGGCCTCATCGCTGCGCGGACTCTTCATCGTGTCCGCTTTGTCGCTGCACGAACTCTTCGAGGGCATGGCCATTGGATTGGAGGGCTCCGCCAGCTCCGTGTGGTTCATGTTCGGCGCCGTCTCCGCCCACAAATTAGTCCTGGCCTTCTGCGTGGGTGTGGAGCTCATCGTTGCCCGCACCAGGCTCACGCTGGCAGTGATCTATGTGCTAACCTTTGCTGTGGTCAGCCCCCTCGGCATAGGCATTGGCATCCTGATAAACCACGGCCAGGAGACCACGGGACCCAGCCTGGTTTCGGCCATCTTGCAGGGCTTTGCCTGCGGCACGCTCATTTACGTTGTCTTCTTCGAGATCCTCTCGAAGAACAGGTCGGGTCTGCGTGCCTATCTGGCCCTCTTTGTTGGCTTCCTCGTCATGTTCGGCCTGCAGCAGCTAAGTGAGTATTCTCTTTCTTTTAACATAAATTTTGGGAGAATTAGAATTTGAGTTTTGGGTAGCTAATAGCTAAAAGAAGGCAACAACAATAAGAATTCGTCGAGAATAACATATTTTAGTTAATTTATTTTCCTACTTAAAACAATTAAATGTTTAAATCTCTAACTCATAAACATGGATACTAAGATACAACATGTTTTATTATTTATATAACTAAATCTTCGAACAAATTCTTTTCCAAATTAAGAAATCCATAAAAATATTTATAAAATATTTGCATCTTATAATCATGTTGTTGTTTACTATTTTTTTCCGTAAAATTTATGAGACACTTTTAATTACTGTAATTTTTGCCATTAATTGAAGTTTATGTCCATGAAAAAATGCATGTAAATTAAGTGGTTTTACCTAAGGGCTCATAAAAGTTGTTTACTAAATGTCAGAACCGAACACACAGTTCAGATATCTAATGATAATGTAAGGAAAGGCATGAACTGACTAGAATTAGAAAAGTAGGATTAACTAACTCAACAGTGGGTATTTGCTTATCCGATTAAGCAACTGTTGCTTTCATATTTAGGGGTAATTAGTGACCGTCGCCGGGCTGTCAGATGAGATTCTTCAACCGGAATCGATTCGGGTGAATTGGGAACAGGTTCTACAGTGGCTGATCCGCTGGACACTGCGTGGTTGGCCTTGTAACAGACCTTGCTGCGGTTTATTTCGCAAGCGAGTCTGTCCGTCTGTGTACCTAGCAAACAGGTGGAGCAAAAATCCCGTCCCTGCCATGAAGTCATCTCTCGCCGAGATCAGGGTAGCCCCCGGTGCGAAAAAGCACCGGCAGATGAGACACTCAGATCCATCAAAACATATGAATACAAGCTCACGAATATGTGGTTACACCACCCGCATGTGATTACCAGGAATTGAGAGTCGGATAAGTGAATATATAGGCTCGATAAGGCGGGACAAAGCGATCGTAAATCATCGCTTAGATTCGGGGTGATTGAAACACGCTCAATGGAACCTACTTCCTCTGCCACTCGTACCGAAGGGCTTGGCATTTGAAATTATGTGGAAATGGGGTTTATCAGAGATTACGATTGGCATACTTTTCAGCTTAGATTCGATTTACTAGCCAAGTACTACTCAAGATTGTGACTAACTCGTGTGCCTTTTCTTCTCTTTTACAGCTTCCGGTGGTGGACACGGCCACAGTCATAGTCACAGCAGCTGCTCAGCCCATACGGACGACCACCATGAGACTGAGACCAGGTCTGGCTCGGAACATGTTCACGATCACGAGCACGATCATGCCCACCCGCCGCCTCACCACAACCATGCCGAAGAGCTGGCCGCCGTCCATAACTACGAGCAGCAGCTGCAGCTCCTGCGACAGGTGACCCAGAAACTGTTGGAAGCACATCCCAAGAAGGACGTCTAGACTTTAAGCTGCAAAGCAGAATTTTGATCTAATTTATATAGTAACATATGTATATGTATTTATCTAGAAATAAAGCCTAAGATTAGTGAAAGTAACACTTTTTTGCATTTTTAACATTCCCAAGTTATATTTTCAGTTGATAGTTTACTCTTGAAACTTTAATTTGTTGCGTAGCGGAATTTCAAAGTCACATCTTTAAAAGAAAACCCCAATTCTTTGTAATCAAGGCCATATTACCTCCAAAACCTTTGTATATCGAAGCCTTCTCCTTGTCCTCGACGAGATCATTGTGTTTTATTTGAAAAACTCTATTTATTGATATAAAGGCGATATTCAGAGGTAAGTCTATATGTACTATATATTCGTACATGTGGACTATAAACGGCTAGCTGGTAATTGGGGTTTCCCCAATCGCAATTGCCTTTGCCACTCTTTGTGTGGTTTTTGGACAACGTATTTTACACAAAGAGAAAGATTGCCCAACGCAGATATCCCATTTTCAGAAAAGCTACATTCTTTAATGAAATTTACCTTTAATTTGACTGATTTACCTAAAATGGCACCATAAACCTATTGTGAAAATGTACAATAAATTTGTTATTTTTCTCATTAGCGTTTGATTTCATTATAGTTCTAATTAATTCGTCATTATTAACGAACAAATAAACAGAAAGACACAAGGTGCCAATATTTTTCTCGAGTCTTCTTTGTCATAACAAATAAAACAAACAATTTCAGGTATTACCAATAACAAAAAACAATTAGGGTTGACACTTTGAGAACAAATCAACATAACTAACTAGGGCATACAAATTACTTTGAATACAATATTAAACTTAATAATATTCTATTAAGTTTTGTGGTTAAGATAAAGTCAAACTATTCCTCTCTGAAAAATAACCTTGTGTTTGACATGGGTAAAAAATCCCAATATTGAAATATATATAATATATTTTGTAATAATAAAAGAAGAACTTTTTCCTACTGAAAAATCCCCTTGTATTTGTCATGTATAAAAAGTCCCAATATTTAAATATATAAAATATATTTTATACACTTTGATTCTGGCCATTATTTCTTTTAAATTTGGTTTACAAGAATGACGATATGAGGTGACGAAAGAGAGAAGAATTTTCACCTTTATATGGAATCTAAAATAAACAAAAATGTATATCAAGTTCTTTAAATCATTTACCATTAAAGTAGAAATTTTAATGGCTTCTACAAATGTGAAGAAAGTGAAGGGCATTTCTAACTTCGTTTAGTGCCAAAACAGTAATAATTGTTTTCACGAAGTCATGTACATATGCTAGAAATGCCTGCTATAAAGCGAAATACGTGCCTGGGCATAAAGTTCCCCACATCAGATTATTGCAACCCAGGCCCCGTTTGCGGCACAGCGGCTATATTCTCGACATTGTGAAATTTCAGCACGATATCTCTCGTTGGCAGAGTGCGAATCGTAAAGTGGTTGACTGAAATAGATGGTTGAGGAGGCCTTGTTGCCGAGGCCTGTTCAGTGTTCATCATGTGATCGGGGCTTGTTATTGTCGCCCCAGCCCACAATAAATACAATTTCAAGCTGATAACTTTGTTGCTTGCGTAAATTTTTAACACGATATCTCCGCAAAATGCCCGCAGACCGGTTTTGACATGGGCTGGCTTGCTCTTGCTCTCCGGACTGCTATCTCTCCGTGTTGTGATAACTGAGATAAGCGCATGTTCTCCGCCGGAGCCAAACTGGCAGCCATCTGCCCTGGTTCCCGATCCCCATCCCCGGTCCCCGACTGCACCGGAAATTAGCGCCTCAAGTGTCAAGTGTGAATTGGCAGGCGGCAACCATACCTGACAGCAGATCAAAACAGCTTCGTGGCTTAATTAGCGCACTCCGGTGATCTTATTGACATCTGCTAATGATGATGAAGTCGATGATGCTGAGTGACGCCTCTGTTTCCAACGCATGCTGCACTCGGAACTTCCCTCTTATCGCTCGCACGCTCGCTCTCCCAGCCAGATGTTATCGCAGCTATCTCAGCGGAGTGCACACACCTTAAAAGCATTGCAAAACTGTTGCCCAATGAGCTTAACGGCAAGCGGAACAGTTAATCTCTAATGTTCTTGCCTGATAGGCAATGCCTATATTATCATTTGAACTCATGCTCTTGAACCAAATACACCCAGAGAGAGTGTTTGCAATAAATCATAAAAAAAAACCCGATTGGTATGCGATAGTTAAGATCGGGGTAACAAAGAAATAATTCTTTTATGTTCTAATTGGGCACTCTTATAACCGGTAGTTCGTATACGTAATTTCCGAATTTGTATTTTTAAATAAAATGGATTGGACTAAGTTCTTTATGGTTCTTACAGGGGTGCACTTGGGTGTTGAAAAAGGGGGTATTTCATAAGTAAATGTGTCACGATAACTTGAAATTATTATTAACATTTTATGGGGATTCTCCTTCTAAAAATAATAATGAGAAAGTTTATTATTTTATGTTTTAATTGCGCACTTTGATAACTGGTAGGTTTTAGGCGAAATTTCCGAATTTGTATTTTTAAGTAAATATCAAATAAAGCTGCTTAGACTTAGTTCTTAATGGTTCCTATCAGTGGTGCACTTGGGTGTTAAAAATGGGGTAATTAATAAAGAAACGAGCTGTTATCTTGAAATTATTATTAAACTTTTATGGGGATTCATCTTCAAAATAATAATTAAATATGCAGAAATATTCATTATTAACTTGTATGTAAAAACAGAAGATCTACAAAAAACGGGTTGACCTCAGCCTGAAAGTATGTAATATATTTTTCCCAAGGAAGTATTTTTTTTTTTTTTTTTTTTTTTTTTCAACTTTTTTAATAAGGCATACGGAGTGCTATTTA
>JAEIIL010002518.1:0-23329 GCA_018905715.1 Drosophila lini | reverse complement strand
CGACGTTTCAAATTGATTTACTTTGTACGAACAATTATGCATTCTGTTCTGTAGTTATTGCCTTTTATGAATGCAAATCGTCAGCTTCTATCGTGGGTGTCTAAACACTCATAGTTGAGACTGCCCACAGCGTGGAATAGCCATCGAATTGCTCATTTAATGCCTGCAATTTCGCAAAATTGAATTAAAATAAACAAAAAGCGTGAAGCACCTGCTGTCGGTCTATGCCTCCCCGAAAAATTTGATGTTTATACAATAATTAATGATAAACAGCCAAGTGAAATGATTAATAAGAGCAGTTCGAGCCTTATATTACCTCTGGAGAGCACTCCAAGCTCTTCGCTTGATGACCATGTTGATGGCGATGTTGCCAATGAAGAACGATGACGTAGTCTCAGCTTCTGGCCACAACGGGTCCATCGTGCTGCCAAAGCGCGGCTTCTCGGACATAATTAATAACAAAACAAAACCGACTAGATGTTGGAGAGCAGCAGAACGTAGACGGATCTCTCGGAGAGCGGCACACGCAGCGGCAGGCGAAACTATCTGAGAAAGCCAATTTCCGATCAGTTGAGTTCAAAGCGTCGCGGTGTTCGGTCCGGTATAGCTTCGAGCGGATCTAGAAATATATAATCATAGTTACCACGAGTATAGAGAGCAGTTTCCGTTAGTTCTATTCTTCTTGTGTCGGCTCTGCCTCTTTTATTAAAACCGTAACACATAAACTGTGGCTTACAACGGTCTTTGCTGCCATTTAAACCGAATTGTATTAGCCGGAAGCCAGAGAAGATGAGTTACTGGTATCGGAATTATACTCCCAGCTGGTTGCAGCGATGGTGGCCCAACTCACAGCCCCGCAGAGTGAATCCCTTTCGCAGCACCCGGCCCTCGGCCGATCTAGAAGGTACATATATCTTCCTGCTAAAACTATGGAAATCAACCAAAACGTGCCTCAAACTTGTCAAAAAGCTTTGTGAATAATTTTAATATGATTTTAAGTGGTTGTATAATTATTTTATTCGCCTTATGACTTCACTTTGCGCTGCTTTGTTTTCATTTCAAATTCTTGTGCGTTCTCAGGGCTTTAAAAATAAAAACAAAAGAGCTGAAAACACAAAATAATGCAAATATTTCAAATATTTATTAATCAAAGCTACTTAGACTTTGCTTCAACGAATTGGAATTTTATTTTAATTTGTTTGTTCTTTAACGGTAGATGACTTCATGAGTTGGCAATACTTTTGTTTTCATTTGGAATCTTGAAGTTTAAGCTGGCTGGCAGGTTCTGTATGCGATTTATCAGCGATCCACCCTTAATAGTCAAGATTAAATATCACCTATAATGATCTACTAGTATGACACAATATGTTAAGTGCTATAATTATCAAGAAAATCATTCGCAATTTTATATTATTTTGTTAAATAGTTTTTGTTTTTGGTCTATGACTTCATTTTGTGTGCTTTTGTTTCTATTTCCGTTGCGGAATTTGCGTTTTGGGTTTTTCTGACACGTTCGTGAGGTCGAATTTGCATTGCTATTTGGCAAAATAAATTATTAACACACTTTTGTGCACATATTTGTCTGTAAGCCGATCCCTTAACACTCTCAGTGTATTCCAGCAAGTATTTCTTTACTTTTCTGAGTTGATTTCCCGCTGGATTCAAGGCGAAAGCGTCTACGGAAAAGCCAAGTGAAACACATGGCCGATAATACCAATTTGACTTATTTTTTATCACAAAAAATAGCTTGTTATTTATGGTCGCTTATGTTTTCTTTTTCCCCCGCGGTAGATGCTTGGGAACAGGCAAACGGAGAAATCTATTTTTGGTCGATTCAATCGCGACCTTAGGTAACCTTAGCAAATTGCTCTCCATAAAGTAATTTATGGTTGAAACTACTCAAAATATAGGTTATTATGTCGTTGCCCTTTTGATTATATATCTTTTAGAAAACAAAGTGGTTCTAGGCTATTGGTAGTGGAAATATTATTTATAGTATCAAAAAAATACATCA
This sequence comes from Drosophila lini, assembly GCA_018905715.1. Lineage (NCBI taxonomy): Eukaryota > Metazoa > Arthropoda > Insecta > Diptera > Drosophilidae > Drosophila > Drosophila lini. Next base: position 21,315 of record JAEIIL010002518.1, on the reverse strand, counting down.
AAAGGCTGATGTCTTAATTCAATTTTAATTTCCTTTTGATTTCCAATTGCTTTTTTAGCCACAATTCCAAGAAAAATATATAAATCCTCCTCCAATTAATCTTTTGAGGATATTTTTTTCTGTATAAACATTTTATGCATTTTATTTTTTTATGTTTCTTATATCATTTTAGTTTTTTTAAGACTGCTGTTGTGTTTTTAGGGGGGCGTTGGCGTTGCTTTTATTGTCCACTGCGAGAATTAATTGGCTTGGCATTGATCTTATGGCCATTGTGGCACAAGTTTGTTATGTTTACGGCCAAAGGCTATTAGTCAATATGATGCTGCTGGGGCTTCGGGGAGCACAGCTGACAGAAGATTTGCTTTATGATATCATCTGCTGCCACACAGCCAAGAAAAGCGCAAAGAGATCTCTTGGAAGCCCACACCAACTGCTGACAGATTTTATTCAGACCCTGTCCAAGACCAGACCCAAGTACTAATTATTACTCATAAAGAGCGCATTTGAATTGTTTATAAACTTTTGGGATAGTTTTGAAAATATAGGCAAGGCATTAATTATGAAAGATTTTATTTTCAAGGAAGTTAATTAGACAAATAATATAGTTAAAAATGATATTTGCTTCATTTGTTCTATTGCTCCTATTGTAAATTACTTGTTTTCAATTTAAAGAAAAGCTAATAATTGTTCCAATTCCACAACATTTTATGTATATTAAATTTGGATAAAAAAATAAAAAATATCTTTAAAAAACTCTCAATATTATTTTAAAAAAAAATCAATAAAATAAAAAATTAATAGACTGCAGATTTTATACCCTGAAAACAAATAGCATTGAAATGCGTTTATAATTAATTTTGAATTTAACTTAGTTATGGGGTTCTTAAACTTCAAGTTGTAAAAACAAATCATATAATATAATTATAGAATTCAAATATTTGTGGTCTTCTTCGAGGGTATTATGATTTTATTTACTAAAGCAGTCATTTCCGACCCCATAAATCATGCATATTTTTGACCACCATTAACAGGCGAGTCTTTCTAAACATATCGAAAAAAAATTTAATTTTTAAAATTATTTTCATAATTTTTCCAAAATTAAAATTCTCAAAAATTGACAAAAATGTATATTTTAGTTTATTTAGTTTAAAATGTAGTATGCAGATTTATTAGCCGATTAAAACCTAACACAGAAAAGCTTTTCGAATTGAAATTCATGCATTTTTGGCTTAATTAAGGTCGATCTTCGATTTGATTCCATGATCCTGTGGCAAACTGCAAGTGTATACAAATTTCGGCTTCCCGAAGTTAGTTTCCTTTCTTGTCCCTAAATAATTGAATAACTAACCTTTATTTATCCTAACAGATGCTGCCAGTTCCGCAGTTCTCGGCGTGCACAGAGTGGACCTTTGCCTGGAAGACAACCATGACGAACACCACACCAGCCACTTCTATGCAGCGGCTGCCAAGGAGGCCCTGGTCGTGAGGAGAGGCGAACCCTTCCGGCTGCGTATCCACTTCAATCGGGACTACAGCCCCAGCAAGGATGCGATTAGCTTCATTCTCAGCGTGGCGGATGACACCAAGCCGAGTCCAGGACATGGAACCCTAAATGCCTTGGTACCGCACGATGGCATCGATTATCTGGGGGACACCCTGGAGTGGGGAGCCGGCATCGAGTCCCACGAAGGACTGACCCTCACAGTGCTGATCAAGCCGCCATCCACATGTCCGGTGACCGAATGGAGACTTGACATTGACACAAAGCTGCTGGGAGACGGCTCGAGGAGCTACCCCCTGCCACTGCCCATATACATTCTGTTCAATCCCTGGTGTCCGGACGATCAGGTCTATCTGGAGGATCGGGAGCAGCGCAAGGAGTACGTGATGCACGACACCACGCTCATATGGCGAGGATCCTACAATCGACTGCGTCCCTCGGTCTGGAAGATAGGTCAGTTCGAGCGTCATGTGCTAGAGTGCAGCCTCAAGGTCCTAGGAACCGTGGGCAAGATCCCGCCAGCCTATAGAGGCGATCCTGTGCGAGTGGCCCGTGCGCTGTCCGCTTTGGTCAACTCGGTGGATGACGATGGCGTTCTGCTGGGCAATTGGTCTGAGGATTTCTCCGGCGGCGTTGCACCCACCAAGTGGACAGGATCGGCGGAGATCCTCCAGCAGTTCCACAAGACCCAGAAGTCGGTGAAGTTTGCACAGTGCTGGAACTTTAGCGGAGTGCTTGCCACCATTGCCAGAAGTCTGGGTATTCCGGCGAGGATTATTACATGCTACTCGTCCGCCCACGACACTCAGGCTTCGCTGACGGTGGACGTCTTCATCGATTCAAACAACAAAAAGCTGGAGGCGGAAACCACTGACTCGATATGGAACTACCATGTGTGGAACGAGCTGTGGATGCAGCGCCCAGACCTGGGCATTGGTCAGAACGGCTCCTACGATGGCTGGCAGGTGGTGGATGCCACGCCGCAGGAGGCCTCGGACAACATGTATCGCGTGGGTCCCGCCTCCGTTTTGGCCGTGAAGCACGGCGAGATCCTGCGCCCCTTCGACGGCGGCTTTGTCTTTGCGGAAGTGAACGCAGACAAGCTCTACTGGCGCTACAACGGACCCAGTCAGCCACTGAAGCTTCTGCGCAAGGACACCCTGGCCATTGGCCACCTCATCAGCACCAAGGCGGTGCTGAAGTGGGAGAGGGAGGATATCACAGATACCTACAAGCATGCTGAGCGCTCCGAGGAGGAAAGGAGCACCATGCTCAAGGCCTTGAAGCAATCCCGTCATGCCTTCAGCCGGTACTACCTGAACGACAATTTCAACGACGTGGAGTTTGACATGGAGCTCAAGGACGACATTAAGATCGGCGAGAACTTCAGTGTGGTGCTCAAGGTCACGAACAAGAGCGAGACAGTCACCCACCTGGCCACGGGACAGGTCAACTGCGATGCCGTTCTGTACACTGGTGTTGGCGCCATGGAGGTTAAGGTCCTCGGGTTTGAGCTTGAGCTGAAGCCCAAGAGCAGCGAATACGTGCGCATGGAGGTAATTTTCGAGGAGTACTTTGAGAAGCTATCCTCGCAGGCCGCCTTCCAGATCTCGGCTGCCGCAAAGGTCAAGGATACGGACTACGATTACTATGCCCAGGATGATTTCCGAGTGCGTAAGCCGGACATTAAGTTCCAACTGGGCGAGGCCAGCATCGTGGCCCAAAAGGAGCTGGACGTGATTGTGCGTCTGGCCAATCCGCTGCCCATTCCCCTGCACAAGGGCATATTTACGGTGGAGGGACCAGGCATTGAGCAACCTCTAAAGTTTAAGGTGGGTTTGAGCCACCAAGAGCTTCTTAAATACAATAGCTAAATTTATTATTATTATTTACAGATCGCCGAGATCCCAGTGGGTGGCACCGCAGCAGCGACCTTCAAGTACACTCCACCCTATGCCGGACGCGGCACAATGCTGGCCAAGTTCACCTCCAGGGAGCTGGACGATGTGGACGGCTACAAGCACTACGAGATCGAGCCAAGGCCAGAGGATGTGCTGCAGCCAAATGCAAGCCACCGGAGGAGCAACATCATCCGCAGACGTACCGATGTTATAGCCTGAAATAATCCCCATTCTTTTGTATTCGTAGCCTAAGTGATTTGTTGTAAATAATATTTAATAATACATATTAATTTTTGATATTTAAAGACCTTGTGTTTGGTCAGTTACTCCAGATATCATCGACGCCCAGAGCATAGCTCGGCTTGTTGGCGGTTTTCACAAGGAAAATGCCTCGAGCTTCCCGGGGAACAGGATCACCCATTAGGATTTTAGCTCCCGTGCAGTTTTTGCCTTTGAGTTCATCCAAGCCAGAGCAGGGAACACCATAGAAGCCCTTGGGCGAGTTTATGGATTCCGCATAATATTCATAGGAACGTCCGTGACTGCAACCAGCTGAAAGGGCAGTGGAGGAGGAACTCAATATGAGAACTAGGGATCCCCTTCAAATACTCACTAAAAATCTGCGATAGCTCCTTGCAGCCCGGCTGCGGTGGCCCCCCGCCATTGGGATAGAAATCCACCATTCCAATCGGTCGACGGAAACCCAGATACCCGGCACAACTGTGTATGACATCAACAAAGTTGGCATCCGTGTCGTCCAGGTGATTCTCCGGGCCAATGCAGTCCTCGAAGGCGGGTCGAGCCGGATCCAAGCCAGTGATGCGATTAACCCTGTATTTTGTATAAGAGCCTGCATAGCCCATAATATGAGCACCAAGGCTGTGGCCTATAAGGTGTATCCTCTGGGGATCAGCGTCCTTCTCCTCCACCAGGAGATCGATCAGCTTAGCCACTGCTCTGCCCACTTGGACCGTGTACCGAGCCGGTGTCAAGTAGTATATATTATCCGCCTGATCCTTCCAGTTGATGGCGAACACGTTCACCTGGCCCCGTTCGATGTAGGCGCCGCGAATCGATTGGATGGAGTTACTCATGGTGCTGGACTTCCAGCCGTGAACAAGGATCTTAGTGTCCAGATCTGGGTTAAACTTTTCGGCCATCTCTTGCCACGTGTCGCGCTTGTGGCGCTGCGGGAACTCAAAGTTGTCATCGTCAATCCAGAAATCGGCACTGGAACTGGACTCGCTGCGGGAAGAAGATTCCTTATTATTAAAAACGCGTTGAATATCCTAGTTAGTGGTCACCTTCCGTAGAGTTCAAACTTGATGAGCTGCGGCAGATTAATGCGATTTTCCGGCGGCGGTTCCACCAGGTAGGCCACCTCCGGCTTGCCCTCGCCATTGGGCATATAGATCCAGGTCTTGTTGTAATCCTCCTGGCTCAGAGCCACTTCTCCGCGAATGCCAACTAAGTGGGAAAAGAGGAAACATGATGAGTAATAAATAGGGGTTGACTGGAAACCACTTTACAGAGCAGGAGCACGGGTCGCACCACCTGGGCGAGGGCTGCAAAGCCGGTGATGAGCCACTGCAGCACCACAAAGGTGGTGGACACCTCGTTTCGACATGGATTGATCACATTGCAGATGCAGGCCAGCGCATTCGAGGACATCTTGACCAGCTAACCGTCGATTTCCTACTGATCGGCCCCACCAGCCCAAGTTCCAGGTTCGAGCTACAGCTCCAGAACCAAGCCCGAAGCTCATTAAGGCGGCTGACGCATTTGTAATCCTCGAAACCGGTTGCGACCCAGCAATTAATTCTTGGCCTGGAGCGCTTAATTACTCAGCAAACTCAAAGCGATGTGTGTGCGTTCGAATCTCGGTCAGCGGAGAAGTCGACGGAGACAAAGCCGATCCACCTCCGGTTCCCCGTAACTCACCCACCAGCCAACCAAGGGCCAATCCACAGCAAAGCCAGCTAAGCGCCAACATCTTTACAGGGAACTCAACTTAACTGTGGCCAGGAACTAGCAACTCAGGATTTTATAGACTGCGCGCGGGTTTGGGTAGCCGGCAGCGATAAGCTAGACCAGGGCCAGGTGTCAATCAAGACTGTGGTTTCAGGCGGATTGCCGCCCAGGTTGAAGCCTCTGTGCGAGGTTCCTTATCAAAGAAGCTCGGCGGGATGTCGAAGACATGGCGCTGATAAATGGGGTTAAGCCTAGTGCTGTGGCGCATACTAAGCACAAATGGTGCATTGCCCTTATTTTTAAGAAGTGGAACATAAATGTTTTATTTCGAAACTTTATGAAAAAGAAAAACCAAAAACAACAAATTCGCAATTCGGGGAAGTACGAAAATAGCAAAAAGTCCATCATCTATGGCAAAAAAAAGGAAAAAAAAAATCATATATATATATATATGTATATTCCGATTCCATTTCCTATTAATTAATGATAAAATATTGATCACACTTTTAAGTTTAAACAAATTTTTAAATTCAAAATCATAAAATTACCAAAAAATTTACAACAGGAAAATAGAGAATCATCAATATTTAATGATTTTTAAAAACCAACCATACAGATGTATACATATATTTATATTAATATTTTTTATTAATTTGTTTCATATTTAATTTTAAATTATGCAAAAACATCGATATCTGCAAACATCGATGTTGCCCACCTCTAAGCGATAGAAATTAATGTGACCAAGCTTTTCTGACCACGGAAAATCTCGCCCATCCGAAGTGGCGTTTTTACGTTTTGTCCAGAATAACAAGTAGGCACTCTTTTTAATGCGTCACTATTTAGAAACGCCGCGAACAACTAACGAAAATAAATTTCATTTTACGAAACGAAACGCAACCAAAAAATAGAAAAATATGTCCGGAACCTCTCAGAAATATAGAAACTTTGTGGCTGAGCCGATGGGCAACAAGGCGGTTACCGAATTGGCCGGCATTGGCGAAACCCTAGGAGGACGCCTTACTGAAGCGGGCTTCGACAAGGTGCGTGTAAATGCGAAATGACGCCATGTGCACACATAAACAATGTGCGTTTTTGCGATAATCTTACATATTACATCTTTATCCGCAGGCCTACACGGTGCTGGGACAGTACCTTGTGCTGAAGAAGGACGAGGAGTTGTTCAAGGATTGGATGAAGGAGGTGTGCCATGCCAGCTCGAAGCAGGCCTCCGACTGTTACAACTGCCTCAACGATTGGTGCGAGGAGTTCTTGTAAGCGGCGGCGCGCAAAGACTGCGGCTTTCCGATCAAAAATAATCCTCGTGGACGTGACGCAAATTAAAAAGAATCCATAACACCAAATCTCAATGTCAATCCATGTTCACGTTATAGTCTGTAGGTAATTTGTAACCATTAACCATGTAATAAATGTACATTCATGTAAGCAATCCTGCCTTGTATCGAAATGTGGTATTATTAAATCTAGTTTGGCCATCTGTGATTTGTGTATTTAATAATTAAGAGCCTTAGCTCCTGTGACTTTCGCTCGACTGGGATGGTTTACATATAGGAGTTAGAAGATTAGTTTGTTTAGGGTTTATATTGTTTGATAGGCTTTCGCGAAAGAAGTTTGGAAAAATGCAGTACAGTTTTGCTAGTAGTGATGCATGTCTATTGCAGAATTTTTACAGGCGAATTGTGTATGTCCTAGCCCTGTTTATTATCCGCTCTCTCATTGCTTTTATAATCCAATGTGGCTCGGGATCCAAAATAAGTTTTATTTTGGAAGGAGTGAATTTTCTGCAGTTTTTTGTAGGTCAGTGCATCAGGTCTAGCAGCCCGCCTTCTTTCATGAAATGGGAAGGAATACACTTAGTTTCTAGAGTTACGAGTCTTAGGAATCGAGAATATTGCGTTAAAAGAATATGAATTTAAAAACTATGTTTTTCTTTTATTATAGTGTGGCCTAGTAGTCAATGTCAGATACTAATTCTAAAAAAAAAAATTGGCGATGGGCATGGTTATTAGAGGGACTGAAAAGAATCTTGATTGTGTAGAAGTCGGAGGAAAGGGGCTTCTGTATGGTTTAACTATCAGGATATTTCCTTCACGGCTGAATGACTACAAAAATATCCGAGATGTATGGCATCAAGGAAACCCAAAATCGTATTTAATAATCAAAATTACATATGAACAGAAATATTTAAATAAGATTTTTAAGGTATAAAGAACACCAACGATGTGAAAAAAGATGCACAAAACTGTAACGCAGTGGTATTCCAAATCTTTTTTTTTTTAATTAAAATAAAGGTAACCAAATATATTAAAGAAAATTATATAACAATGAAAAGTATTTTATACAAAAACTGAGTACACCTGCGATGCAAAAAATGGTAATGCAGCGGTATTATAACTTCGCGCTTGAAATCAAATGATGAAAACAAATTAAATTAAATAACCAAATAAATGTAGTTAAAATAAATCATTTCAAAAAGGGAAATAAAGCAATGCTAAATTCTGTCGAAAGCTGCCTTCTTTTATACGATTTAATTTGACATTTTTGTCAATTTGTCATTTTGTTAATTATGTCAAGTGAGACCGTTAAGTTTGAACGAAGGGCTACGGCAATTTCCGTTAGGTCACTTACGTTATCTGAGCGGGCAGCACTGTATGCTCGAGCAACCAACGTTGCCAGACTTTTCGTTTATGAGCGACCGGCGCTACCAGACCGCGCGTTTATAAGGACTTCAGCGTCTTAGTATGCCTAGAAGCCGCAAAAGCGAAAATTTTCCCGTTTGTCTATGGGATTTCACGCAGTTTCCGAAATTGTAACATATATTCGAAAAAGCCGCTGGGCACACTGTCATTTTCTTATTGGATTTTTTAGGGGCAAATTTAAACATTTTTACATTTTTTAGGAACAAAGCCAAATTTGCATCTGGCAACACTGTCGCAGCTCCAAGTCTCTGTATTATACCAATGAAAATCAAGAGAAAAATTGCAAAATACAGCCAGGCGGTGCATTAAAACGCAAAGTAAGCGAATCACATCGGCCCCAAGCCCACTCGTGGCTAAAACGCAGAAACCGCACACGCCGAATTCAGCAAAGTGAAAATACTTCGGCTCTGGCGTATGCGTACGTTCGCGAGTGTGTGCGTGTTTTTCTTTGTATATAGACTCGCCGAGCGAGACGGCCATACGAGGCGGACGGGCGGCAGGTGCGCGGGTGCGAGCGAGAGGAATGCTGTGTCGCTGCAACTCTGTGTTATTTCAGAGTTCCAGGCCAAACATTCTGATGTTCGGCCGAATCGAATTAAATCGACTTTTTGTATGCAGTAGCACCGAGCTCGGCATCCGCCTTAATTAATTAGTAACGACAAACGGGCGCAACAATGGACCAAATCGCCAAACGCGCTGCACTGTAATCGCCGTCTGGGTCTCGCATTCCATTCGGGGTTTGCGCCCTCCTCCCCACCGCGTCATTTGTTCGCTCACAAAACGGTGAATCGTGAAAGGTAGCAACAACGTTTCCTTGGAAAAAGCTGTAAATAGTAAACAAAATTGTCAAGTTAACCAGCAAAAGCTATCGAAAGGTTCCGAAGCGTCTTGCCCGGGAATCGAGTAGCAAGTCCCAGGACTTGATTGATATTTTATAGAAAGAGAATACTATACGCCCGTGCCGTATAAAAATCCGTGCCGTGAGTGTATTGTGTGTGTGTGTGTGTGCCTCAGTTGAGTTTTCCGACAAGTCCAGCGTAAAAAGTGGCGAATGGCCGTGCAACACCTACAGTAACTGCAGCGAGGAAGCTTTCCCCCTCCCCGCGGAGGAGTTTAAACTCCGCCATTACATCAGCTGTTTCACGGGTTTTGTGCGCTATAATTTAGCCTTTTTCCGACCGCAGCTGGCAACACTAAAGAGAGAGTGCGGGTCGCGTGTGAGAGCAGGAGACGCGCGCGGGCGGGCGGATCCGGTGCGAGAGGGCAATAGTAGTAGCACTAGCATAGGGCGAGTGTGGGCGTGCGAGCGAGAGGGAGCCGGAGCCAGAGAAGAGAGTGTCCTGCTGCTCCCTCCTGCGCTCTCCCCCCGCATTCGGAAAATTCAATGACCTCATTTGTCTCATGTACGGAACTTTGCTCTTTTCCCCCTCTAAAAACCAACGAAAAACACGAAACAGGACCAAGAGTAACAGCAGCGACAAAGGACGAGCGGCAGCAGCAGCAGGAACTCAATTCGAGAGCCATAAACAAAGGACACGGCATTTTCAGCACTGGGCAACACACGGAGGACAGCTGGCAAGCGAAGAAGCAGAAGCAGCAGCAGTTGCAGGACCAGACGGAGCAGCACCGGGAACAGGAGCAGTAGCTAGAACCACCCGGCAGCCAGCCAGCCAGCACAGCCACAAAGAGCGCGACGTAAACCAATGGGCACCAACTCGGGAGCCACCGCTGGCATTAACAACAAGCCTGTTGGCGGTGCGGGAGCCGGCGTCCTTGGCGGCAGCGGCGTTGGTGTCGGTGTTGGCGGTGCCAACTCTTCGATCGGCGGCGTGCTATCCAACAGTCTGGGCGGCGGCAGTGGCGGTCTGAGTATCAGCGGCTTGAACGCTGGTGGACAGAACGCCAATGTTGGCGGCCTGGTCGGCGGCATGAGCAACGTGGGCGACGACGGCAGCAACGGGATGGCAGGCGGCGGTCCGAACAACCAGCAGGCCACCACGCCTCAGTACACAATACCGGGCATATTGCACTTTATCCAGCACGAGTGGTCGCGCTTCGAGCTGGAGCGCTCACAATGGGACGTGGACAGGGCCGAATTGCAGGTGAGTCACTACTAGTTTACTTGGAGAAGTTTATATGATAAATAAGCAGGATCCTTTGAGTTAAATTGAGGCGTTTTTGCTGATTAAAACCATTCTTAAAAACGCATTCATCATTTCCCGCGAAAATTAGGCCCTATTTTGTTGCCTCTCAAGTGAACTTTCAGTTAAGTTTCCTATTTAATTAAATAAATATTTATTCTATCTTTATTCATAAAATTTGAGTACAGTATGTAATCTATTTACAATATTAAAATTTCTAAGCTGGTGCATGACTTTGTTGGCCAAAAATCAATCTAAAACCATATGTTATAATATAAATATAAATATAATATATGCGAGTAGGAAATGCCATATCCTTTGCTATATTATGTGTCCCTACAAACAAAGCTTTTAGTACTAAATTGCATGACAAGTACGCGTCTTTTTTTTTATTCTTTTAAGTACACTGAGGGTTAAAGGTCCTTGTTTATCGTCAGCAGGAGCTCACTTTCCATTTCAATGATTTTTTCGAGGCGCTAATGCATGAACATGCAAGGCAAACAGCAATGTGGGGAGTGTGGAATGACGGGGAGGAGAAGGCCAGCCGAAATGGCAAAGAAGGAGGAGGAGAAGGAGCTGAGGTAGCAGGAGGCGATGGCTGTCTGCATGCAAACGAATCGAGCCGAGCAAACGCCGTAATCGAATTTATGCTCTGTTTGCCGCAGATGGCAAACGATTACCCAGGAGGAGCCTTTAACCCCCGAAAAAGTGTATTCGCTTTGTAGCCTGATTTCAACACATCAGCGGGGTTGGGACGAAGAGAGGGCCAGTGTCAATGTCAACGTCAACCCACACGCCTTATCGCTTTCACCTGTCGGGGGCTGCATCGGGACTGGTCTTATCGGTGGTATCAATAACGAGTCGCACTCCATCAGCCCCAATCCGTTGCGCTCTAAATGCAACGTGACATTCAAATCACTCGCTCTCTCCCGACTTTGCATCCAGTGGGGGAAATCGCAAAAAAACGGGGGTAAAAAAAACAAGTTTACAAGGCACATTTGTCGCCACGATTTATGAACCTGTTCGCCAAGTTTGCCTTTTTGGCCCAAACCAAACCAAGTTCGAGTGGGCAGAAGATGCGGCGACACTTTCAACCCACCGCCGCTCTATGGAACGCCATCTTAGTTGGGTCCACCGCTGCTATTCCTGCTCGGCATCATCATCTACCATTAGTGGTTGCGGCTGATTCCCTGCCTTTGCGTCTATTTATACACATCCGCAGCTCACATCTTTGTGTGTCAGTGTCGTCGACTGCCGCAAATGCAACGTCCTTGCCTCTTTTTGATTATGTGTGCTGTGCGTTCTCCTCGCTATTGAATGCATCCACTTCCACTTCCTACTCGGGCCGGCTTTTCCTGCTGTCGCGTCTGTCGAGGCAATTAACTTGCACAGTGGTTGGTTCTTTGCTAATAATTCTGTTTGATCAGATCCTATTTGGACTAGTTGTCCCATACAGAGGCATTTTTTAAATCCTGATCATTTCCAATGAATAGGAATCAAATGATAGATAAAGGAAACCATACAAATATTCAAGATATTATATTTATAGTTCAAAATTTAAACCTATCATTTATATTCCTCCTACGTTTCTTTACCATGAACCACTGCTCCTCACCATTATAAAAAAGTCGATTCAATTAACACTTGTAGCCAAGAATAAAGCAGCAGCTGCTAATACATTTTCAATCATTTCACAATTTTGTCTCTGTGCGAATGCATTTATAGATTAGAAAAGCCAGCGCCGCTGCTGGCACTTGTCATAAAAATAATTCTATTTATACAAATATGAATTGCTATTATATGCATGTATTTTGGATTACATTATACAATGGGTTAGCCTTAGAGTCGTCCTCTATTTTCGTTAACCAGCGTTTCAAAACAATGTAAATCAAAATCTTGTGGCTTCTCCTCCACGGGGGCAATTAAGTTACAAATGTTACAAATGTGCATTTGTCATGGCATTCGTAATTTCTAATTGTGGAGGCAGGCTACACGGCTAAAACCAAAGTAGTTGCATGTCGCAGAGCGATTTGTGAGGTGGAGCTTTGGCCGCCTGCTCAGGAGGCGTTGGCGTGTGGCGCGCTGCAGCAGCTTGGGCCCTTAACGGCTCCCGGGTACTTGGAATATCCGGAACATCAGTGCTGGATTTAATTAGCCAGCTTAAGGAGCCAAACGAAATGCCATTGAGCGTTAATTTAAATGCACAACATGTTTCCATTAACAGAAGCAGTAGCAGCACAGAGAGCGGAGCGGATCGGATCGCATTTTCTCGGTTACTATTAGCACGGCAAATTGTTATTGTTGTTAGTTGTGGGCTCTCCGTTCTGCGCTGGCTTTCTCATTCCGCAGACATGCGTTGTTAGACAACTGTGGCCAAAATAATAGTAGCTGATGTCGGAAAATATATATTATGGCATATATACATACATAAATAAGATTGTATTTTGTATGAATTTTTCCTTGCTCTTAATAGGCAAATTCAAAAATTTTAGAAGTGATATTAGCTATTCCCAACACGATCAGTATGCTAATTACGATTCTGAATTTAGGCATCATAAAAAAACAGTGGTAAAGAATTACCTATAATTTTCTTAACACAAAAATTACTACTTATTCTTACTATGCTACAAATGCTCGTATATATCAAGGTAATACTTAAAAATAAATAAGTAATAAATAAAAACAATAATTAGAAATTTGGTTAGAAATTCTCATCAACAATTAATAACAACAAACTAAGAATAATAATATAAATATTAATAATAGAAATACCTTTACGACTTTTTCTTCATTATTGTTGTTTATCAATTTTGAAAGCCTTTTAATATATCCAAACGTATTTTGTTGACCTCGTGTGTGTTTTGTGTGGGTGCTGCCCACTTCCCCCATTTGAATTTTGTATTTGTTTTTTTTAGGGGCGTCATCATAGCAAGGAATAGGGAAGAAGGGTTGCGTCGAGAAGGAAAAACAAAACAAAAGTTTCATTCCTTTACGCAGCCTGCTGGTCTGCTCCCTCCGATAACTGTGTCAGGTGCAGTGCCGCCGTTGTAGTATACCCCTTGGCATCAATCCGCCATCCACCGCTTTGGTTTTGGGGGAACTGCGCAGTCATAACTGCACTGCACAGACTGTTGCTACACGAAATGGGCGGAACGAGAGGAGGAGTGGATTCACTGGGGGATGCGGTTGTTGGGTACATTGCAGTTTTTACGCACTTGCTTTAATGGAAGCAGCGACGACAGCAGACCACCGGGCTTAGATCTCTCCCCCCGCACTTGCCCCATCAGCTAATTGGGCCAGTTGGAGTTTGTAGTAACATTTTTTTTTTATATTGTATTTCTCTCTGTATCACAATTAATTGAATTTAATTGTTTTTCGTTGGCCCCAACGCAGCGGAGCGTCAATTATGCCCGCAACCCGCCACAACACACATCACTTGAGGCACAAAAGCAAACGCAATTGGATTGCAACGGTTGTAAAAAAAAAAAAAAGTAAAAAAGGGGGACAAAGCCATTGGGAAAAGCTTTAAATAGCTGTATTAATTATTTTTCCATAACTCGTAGTTTTGTATGCGTTTTCCCCCGTGGATTTATTGCATTAGGTAAATCATTTCACGGTGAACACTCCTTACCAGTAGCCATAACTTTCACTTGCGATTTGCGTAATATTTTATCGAAATTAACTGTAGGCAATTAAATGCTTATTGTAACAAGATATAACAAACAGCTCCTACTTGCCTACTTTTCATTTACTTTAATCTCTATTTGAATAAATACTAAACACTTATTTTTCTCTCTTGTAAAGGCTCGCATCGCAATGCTTCTCGGGGAACGCAAGTGCTTGGAAAGCCTCAAATCCGACCTCACGCGTCGCATCAAGATGCTGGAGTATGCCCTGCGTCAGGAGCGTGCCAAGTTCTATCGGCTAAAATACGGCACCGATCCGCCGCAGCTGAACGAGTTCAAGCCGTCGAACGAGGATGCTGGCCTGGCCGGCGAAGTGGCCACTGACTCGGAGGTGCCCTACAGCAGCGTTTCGAACACAACGTGGCGGCAGGGCCGCCAAATGCTGCGCCAATATCTGGCTGAGATCGGCTACACAGACAACATCATCGATGTGCGCTCGAACCGAGTGCGCTCGATCCTTGGTCTGAATAATAATGCGGAGCACGACGGCAGCGGTGGCGGCCTGGGCGGCGGACTCGGCGGAGGCACTGGGGGCGAGAACCTAAGTCCGAACATTAATGGAAACGAGAGCAACAAGCGCGCCTCGGAGACGGAAGGTAGGTGTTATTGTGTTACGACCCCCCTGTTGGGAGATTTGAATAATTTGCTCACATTAGGCCGTCATACTCCCGCTAAAAAAGTGCAACAATCGATCGACGAGATCATCGTGGACACCGAGGCGGCCGTAATGGCGAACTTTGAGTTCCTGGGCGCCACCGAGATGTCTGATGACGACGAGATATCCGACGACCTGGAGATGGTGGCCACCGACAATGATGACACAGACGTAAAGCTGGCTAAGCGGGCCAAATCCGGCAAGGATATGCTGACTGAAGGTATGTCGTGATTCCGATGACTCCACACCCTTTTTATCCACAGACTATTCCTGCAACCTGCAGCCCTCTATTCCCGCATGGGCTCGCCTCGCCTTAAAGCATTTTTTGGTTTGCCAAATCGTAGCTTATCCACGATATCAATTTGGTGTTAGTTCCCAAAACAACTCCCGATTAACCCTCGTAGAAATCCATCCTAGCTTTATGGCTGTCTTACGATTTTGTTCTGCTTCTGTTTCTTTGGCGACTCTGCCTTCTACGCTCTCTACGTAGATCTTGAGGCCGAGGTGGGAGAGCAGCTCTTGAACGATATGAATCTCATGAACGAAGGTGCTTTTTCAACACACACACCAATATATAACATGCTTTCGCTAGGCTAAGAGAACCCTCAATGGAGTCCAAAGTTTTAAATTTATAAAGGAAAGCGATTGGCATTGAGTGATTAGGATTTGGGGACTCCTTGAGCGGTGGTGCGCATCCAGAATGTCGTAACTAATAATTGTAGTATTCCCTAATCTTCCCACAGAGGTTGACGGCTCACTGGGACTGGGTGAGCTGGCCCAACTGACGGTGAATAACGAATCTGACGGAGCTTACGACGCCAACTCAAAGGATGGAACTGGCGGCAGTGCCGGCGGTGCTGGTTACCGCAAAACCTGGAACGCCAAGTACACACTGCGCTCGCACTTTGATGGCGTGCGCTCGTTGATTTTCCACCCGGAGGAGCCGGTGCTGATCACCGCCTCCGAGGATCACACGCTGAAGCTATGGAATCTGCAGAAGACAGTGCAGGCAAAGAAGTCAGCCAGCCTGGATGTGGAGCCACTGTACACGTTCCGTGCTCACACAGGTCCAGTCCTGTGCCTGGGCATGTCCTCCAGCGGCGAGACATGCTATTCGGGCGGCCTGGACGGCAACATTGAGTGCTGGCAGCTGCCATCGCCGAACATCGATCCGTATGATTGTTACGACCCGAACGTCCACTCCGGCACCCTGGAGGGGCACACAGACGCCGTCTGGGGCCTGACTACTATGCAAAGTAATATCGTCTCTTGCTCGGCTGATGGCACTGTGAAGCTTTGGTCGCCCTACAACAAGGAGCCACTGTTGCGAACTTACACGGCCTCGGAGGCGGAGGGTGTGCCCTCGTCGGTGGACTTTGTACGCAACGAGGTTGACCACATTGTGGTGGCGTACAACAGTGCGCACTGCATCGTCTACGACACGGAGACGGGTAAGCAGGTGGTGCGACTGGAAGCGGCACAGGAGATGTCCGGCAATACGGGGAAATTCATAAACAAGGTGGTGTCGCATCCGACACTACCCATCACGATCACGGCACACGAGGATCGGCATATTCGTTTCTGGGACAACACATCCGGCACGCTTGTCCACTCAATGGTGGCACATTTGGAGCCGGTCACCTCGTTGGCCGTGGATGCGCACGGTCTGTACTTGCTGTCCGGCTCGCACGACTGCTCGATACGGCTGTGGAATCTGGACAATAAGACGTGCGTGCAGGAGATCACCGCGCACCGTAAAAAGTTCGATGAGAGTATATTCGATGTGGCCTTCCATGCCACCAAGCCGTACATCGCAAGTGCCGGGGCCGATGGCCTCGCCAAGGTGTTTGTCTAAAACGGGGAGACCACAAAACGCGAGACCTGGCCCAGCCGGATCGAAAGAATTCAGAATTCAGAATCCAGAATCCAGAGTGCAGATTGCAGAAGCAAACGCAGATGCCAGCAGCTCACAGCTAAGCGATTACGAGTTCGAGTTAAATAATTATACATACATTATATATATACTATACATTTAAATCTAATTATACTTCAACCGAGAACAACAAATTATGCATACAACAATAAGATGATGATGATGATGATGATCAGAGGAAGGAGAAAGCGCCAATTGCTGCTATAACGTAACGTAACTAAAGCAAAAACCAGAATAAATTCAAAATATGAAAAGGCATTTCGAGGCAACAAACAGAGTCAAGAAGAGAGTCAGATGAGAGTCGTGTGTGTAATCTAGAAAACGTAACGTAACACTCTAAAAGCAATGCATAATACACGGCATATAACCACAAACAATACACACTTGAACCTTATGTATTTCGACACCGTGTAGCAGCAAAAGAGTTTGATCTTGCTGCGGATCTCACCCCCGAATCAAACTATTGGGGACGATCTTCTCAAGATCGACCGTCTTTTCGGTTCTAGTTTTAGTGGCACTTGCAAAGCGATTGATTGCCCATCATATACAACACAGCCCGACTTCCTGTACATTTTATATACATAATACACCCACAATTATACATAAATACATATGCATATATACTTATTCTGTGCCCATGGACTGGCGGGCCATGACATATGCATAGGCAAACTCGCTGTGTAAGTGCTTGGACACGTTGTTTCCCTCCCTGCAGGCCGGCTCAGGCGAAAGCGTCCTGCAGCCTGGAGCGGATGGATACGTTAAGATGTAGGCGATCAAATTCTGTAGGCTAAGCAAGGCATAATGCATATAACCAACCACATAACCCCAACTCCATATTAGCAAAGGAGAGTGCGATGAATTGTAAATTAACATTAATTAGAGGACGAGGACGACTGTTGTCGACGGGCGGCTTATTTATGTCAAGTAGCGACCACAAAACGGAAACTTTACTAATTAGTAAGTGCAGAATGCGCGCTGCTTTAAATCTATTATTTGTATTGTCGTTAAAAAGATTAATAGTAGGGAAGTACGCAATTCTTGAGGGATGATCGATCGATTGTTCACGACGACCACGAGCAGATGAGATATAAATAATGATGATGATTGCAGGCAAGCTATAAACACTGTATGCTAAGCTATTTATTTAATTTATGCCTAGTATTAAACCGAAGGATAAACAAACAAACAAATGTTGGCGCCAATCGCTGATCCAATGGATTTCGTAGTTGAATATAAATTAGATCCGCTTATCGATGGATGCTGCGTACTCGTATTTTTAATCAATGATCACATATATGTAGAAATGTGAATTGAACGTGAAAGCCGAGCAACTCAATATTAGTTTTTAGTATTACCAATTATTATTATTTTACGTGACACACACACTCTACACACACCCCAAAAGTTGATATTTGAAACCGATGAATCCGGAACCCGAATCAAAACTAAAACAAAATCGTAAGCTATAGCGTAGCGAGATCTGTGTACACACCAATCAAATCCTCTATTATTTTAATTATGTATTTTAATTTACGCCTTAGTTGTTAAAGTCAAATTAACCCGAAGAATCACCTTCGATCGATCGGTTCCCCCAGAGAGATCCAAAACGATAACGACGATTGCGCGATGGTAATAAAAGTTAATGTGGTTATCCACAGAGTTATGTAGCAGATATATACATTTACATATACATAAATCTATTGATTTATAATTTTAACTGTACATTTTTGATTTTTTATTACCATGTATTTTTATTTGAAATAAAGTTTTACAAAATACGAAGCCGTGCGACTTGCGCCCGCGCCTGCCTTTTCATTTCAATATCCAATCCTCCAGCAGAATCAGATTAATGCGGACGTTGTAGACCAGCTGGCTCTCGTTTGCAACGGTGGCAATATAATTTGAGACTTTAACACAGAAACACCAACAAAAAACACCATGATTAGCACACACACCGCAGATAATCTTGTTTAGTTTTTTAATAAAAGGATTTCGCTGCTGGCAGCATTTTAATTTTTTATCTTCAATTTTCCAAAACTCTTAATTTTCAAACCGTTACAAATCCACTGCCGTAAAAAAATATATAAAAAAAAACACCAGCAACACCCAGCAGCTTTCGTTCTCAATAGAATCCTGGAAGAATTCTTCTTAATGTTGCAAACGCACCACAAAAATATTGTAATTCTTCAGCATGAAAGACGCAAGCGAACTAGAAAGATGTAACAAATAAAAATTGAGAATGCGATCTATTAATTAAGCAGCAGTGAGGTGAAGAAGCCCAGAAGAAAACACGATAAGCATTAATTAACTAAGTCGTAATAAAAGTTCATTGTAGATTTGAGCATATATAGGAAAGGTCCCAGGTCCTAAAAAAAAAAACAAAAAACACCCAGCACATAAGTTTATACATACATACAAAAATAAAATATAAATAAAAAGCATATTAACTGAAAATTAACGATACTTTTATAATAAATCGAAAAGGACGTACATAATACTCGAGGAAATACCATTCACACATTTCATGTTAAGATATAATAAAGTGAATAAATAAAATAAAATATTTAAACCCATATAAGCGTAACTTTTAAGGTCTACAGGCTTTATTAAATTGTATAATTTTGTTCGGCATTTCTATACGTTATCACTTAATTTTGGAATGTCACTCATTTATGTTAAACTGTAGCATGATTTTTTAAGTTTAAGTTTAACGCTTAAATCATGATCCTGACAATACTTGGTCATATTGACCAATAAAAGTCACACCGAAACGGTGTGACCGCTTACATTTATTTCATTTTTCTGCAAAAATCGAACTTTCGATACCCGGATATCGAGTAATCGATTAGTACATTTATTTACCTGCAGATTTAGATTTTATATTTAAGGAATGGAAAGCTCGGCCATTATGGGCGTTGACAAAACGCAGGTAAATGAGATGAAGCCCGGGAGGCGAACGTATACAATGCTGTGGTCATTGCAGGTACCACCGCTCAACCAGAAGCGCATCCTGGCATTTGTGAATCATTTCTTGGTCAACACCTGCAATTTTCTCAATGAATTTGCTTTGGGCTGCGAAACCAAGTTCGTGGAAATGGAGAGGCAGCTACAAAAAACGGAGGCATCTCTAATAATCCTCGAGGCGAAGCTCGCCTCCATACCCACCGACCATATACCGAACGAAGGTGCAAACGTGCCAGCGCAATCTGAAAAGCCCACCGAAGGCCCAACGCCGAATTCGGAAATCGCAACCGTGTCCGAGAAACCAGTAGATGAAACTCCAGCGGAGCCAGCCGGTGTGCGTGCCTGCGAGGACGTGCGCTACAAAAAGTTCTTCAAGATGCTGCATGTGGGCGTTCCTGCGCCGGCAGTCAAGCAGAAGATGCAATCCGAGGGCCTGGAGCCGCGCATATTGGAGTAAGTGCTTATGGTCGATGTGTTAATCCAAGCTAACCCTGTTTGCTTGCCAGCACACCGGAGATGATCCTGGCAGACGGTGTCCGTGAGTAACCAACCGGGAGGAAGAGCACACACCCACCTTGTGATATAGCAATTGTTGCTACCATTTTCAAATAAACATTTTTAAAGCTTACGTCTACACTTTAATTTGTTTTATTTCCCACCGTACGACGATGGGTCGAAAACAACTTAAAACACTTCGTTAGGTAAAAAGAGTGGCGGGTGGAAACGGATGATGGAGCCTAGAACTGGATCATCTGTCCCTTGCGCTTCTTGTCACCGCCCAGCTCGAAGTGCTTGCAACGCTTCAGAGGAGTCTGCTTGCGGTACTTGCACTCGGTGCATTCCATACGCAGCACAATTTTCTTGGTGGTCTTGGCCTGAAATAGAACGAAAAGAAACTCAAATTAGCAATGAGATTTAAACAAAATAATCTAAATTGTGAATCTTATGGGGTTGTCTGAAGCTGCAGGTGGGACGTTATGGCCGAGAATAACCGTAACGCTGCCTTCGCGGCCGCACCGGTGCAACAACAATTTTGATCTGGCACAGTTTTTTCCCACCAAAAAGCCGAATGCTCGTAAGCGCAGCGATTTAGTTCTACGAAGCGCCATTATAATTATGTATTACGATAATGGGATCCTGCACTGCACAAAACACTCACCTTCTTTCTGAAGATGGGCTTAGTCTGACCTCCGAAACCCTGCTGTTTCCTGTCGTAACGCCTCCTGCCCTGAGCACCCTTGCGCTCCTTGGACTTCTTGTACTGCGTCACCTTGTGCAGCTTGTGGACCTTGCATTTCTTGCAGAAAGTGCGACGTTGCTTAGGTACGTTCACCTGTAGGAAAGTACACAGATCAGTACAGAAATTTTGATGCTTTCCGGCTTAACACGAGCACAGTGTTCAACTTCCAGCGCCATGTTGGCCATGGTGGGCCTGTTGCCGTACTCTTACGACTTTGCAAAACACAAAACGAATGCTTACCATCTTGACAGCTACACGGGTAACTTCTACCTTCTACCTCGCTGCAAATAAACGGATTTAGAGATATTTTTATTACACATTTCAGCAAAATAAACGCGGAGCACACGCACTCACCGGAAACGAAGAAAAAGAAAGGGAAGGGAAAAACTGACAGATGGAGATGTCAAAACAACGATGGCACTATCGATATAAAGAGACATATCGATGGTGTGTCTATCTAAAATATAACTGTTATAAACTGACATAATTAATGTTAAAAGAAACAAAATTCTTTATCAAAATCTAGAATTGGTTTAAATCTTGATGTCCGTCAAATTAGCGTCGGTGAGTTAGCGTCGAAATGGAACGGTGGGAAATGGA
>JAEIIL010002513.1:0-17980 GCA_018905715.1 Drosophila lini | reverse complement strand
AAAACAAAATAATTTAAAAGCACTCTATGTAGTTAATTTAAGTGCTTGGTGCATATCTAGTCACCTCGGGAATGATTAATGTTTCCTAAACACCAATCAGACTTGATTGCTAACTATCTTTACATGCTTTTTACTGCATTTGGAGTGTACGTATGTAAGTATGGGGACCTTCTGTGGAGACTCTTATCCAATTTCTGGGACATAACGCACTCAGTCTTCCCTCCCCCCCTTGTGCGGCATTATCGTGGACCTCTCTTGGATTCCGTACCCTCACATTGCCCAGCCCCGTATTCCATATTCCAGAATACGGGCTCATTTGTCATTCACATGCGCACAACAACAGCAATAACTATAGTAACAACAATGTTAGGCCCAACAACAAAGGGTCCTTCTGTGCCAGCGTCGGCCTCTGTGTGTCTGTGTGTGTGCGGCTTATCAGCGAGTGTTTATCAGACAAAGAAATGACCCAAACACCCACCGCAACTCGAACTCAAAGTCGAACTCGAACTGGAACTGGAACATCAAGCATGTTGGACGGGCTGCCGGCTAAAACCGAATCGAAATCTTTATTTTAGTTGAATCAGCTAGCTGGAAGCGGTCGGTAGTCGGTACGTTAGTGCGAGCTGCTAGTGAGTGAGCGACTGGGAGAGCGCGCGTGCTAAAGTGAATTCGTTGCATTTCGCTTCCTCTTCCACTCACACCTACGATAGGTGTTAATAAACGCGCGGGCCTGTGTCTTCGTGTCAGTGTGTGTGCGTGAAAATTGTAACAACAACAACAACAGCAAATCGCAGTCAGCTGTGAAGAGTCTTTCAATGTGTGAAAAATAAATAAATGCAAATGGTAGTAGTAATAAGCAGAAATTATAAATTAATAGTGTGAATCGGCCGCTGCCACAACCGAAAAATTAAAGCATGTTAAATAAGCATTGCTAATCAAAGCAGCTCAAAGGCAACACAGCACATAGTAAATCTAAAAGGCACCACTCGCATACTATAATCAATCGCACTTTGCACTTGCCTGGAATTGGAACTTGGGAAATTTTGACAGCTGAAGCAAGGAGCGAGGAGAGAGAGAGCATAGGGGTAAGTGTAACGGTACATAGGACTTGTAAACACGCGACATAGGCCGTCTCGCACCTGCTGCTGCTGATGGCGCCTCAGCCCTGTCTCCCTTTCGCACACACACACACAGAGTCTACACTCTTGGGCCGCCACACTCCGCCTCCCCCTGTCCACGCCCCTCGCCTTCTCGCCTGACAGCAGATCAAACAAAACATTCTGCCATTCCTGCTGTTGTGTTTGTTGCTGTCGTTGTTTTTGTTTGGTCTGCTGTTGTTGCTGTTCGTGTGCCCCGTTAACTTCGGCTGACATTTTACAATGCCCGCCTCTTCCTCTTCAGCTTCTTTTTTACATGTTCTTGAGCTTGTTCTTCCCACCGAGTCTCCTCCTCTTTCTCCTCTTACTAACTTTTTTTTTTTAGCGTGCGCTGACTTTGTCTGCGGGCCAAAAAAACAACAACAATCAAAAGTCTGGAGAGTTAGACGAAACATAAATACAACTATATATATATAAATACAAGACATAGTTGTAGATGGGGGGAAAAATAATATACAATATGTATAAATATTTTAAAGATACTGTTTTTCAAATGCTTTAAAAAGATTAAATTTTAATTTAATTTAAGACTTCCCTGGAGCTCTAATATGAACTAAAGGTGGCAGAAAATCTTATTATTTAAATAGCAATGCTATTATAATTTATAATTTATGTTTTTAAATTTTATTAAGGTTAAATAAATAATTTATAGATATATTCTTATCTCAAGGAACCCATTTCCTTCGTTTCAAGCACATCCTATCAATTATAAGCGACTTATCTGATATCTTTAAAATTGTCTGTGATTTTTATAATTATTTCACCTGAAAAAGGTGGTCAGCCTATGAGGCACTGGCAAGATATGTTGAAAATGCAATGCTACTTAAGCACTTCCTACAATTATAATAATTAAACATGACAAAAAGTGTGTTTATAAATGTGATTTATAAAAGAATCTCTTAAGATTTCTATATAAGTTAACAATTCATTTAATCCTCATACCGAAAGTCAGGTTTTCCCTCATTTAGTTAACGAAAGTCGGTAAGACTAGAACCTAGTTAAAACTTAGGTAATTTACAAGGTTGCAGTATCTTATTTAAGCCCTGTAATTACTAAGATTAAACCAGCTTAGTTGCAGGGCTAAAATTAGCCAAGACCACCGCACCTGATTAAGAGTATCTGTGCTTCCCCTCTTGCAGAGAAGTTCGAGTTTTTGTTTGCAAATTACTTTTTATTGGCCATTTCCTTGACTTTGCTGGCTTTGGGCGTTCGTCGCTCTCCACATAATTTTTTTTTTTTTTTGGCAAAGAAAAATCAATAAATTTCATTTGATTTTTATAGCCGCCTTCTGCGCTCCTAGCAGCTGTGTCTCTGTATTTGTTTTTACTTTATATACGTACATGTCTGTCTGTGTGTGTGGGCTTTTCGAGGAGACCCTTGAATGGGCTCGCTTTGTTTTTGCCTTTGGCTTTGCCATGGCAGCACTTACCCCTCTTCAACTCCCACTCGGCCAGCCCCTTTTGGCCCGCTTTGTCTGTCTGCCTCTGTGCGTTTTGCCGGTTTTGTTTTGGTTTTTGCCTGAAAACCTCGCTGGCCTAGAATCCGGCTCAGAAAAAAAATAATACAGAATTTCCCCTTTTGTTATTAATTATCAAAGACGGTCGTTAGTTAGAGCTGCCGCCCAGATTAGACAGTTGATTCGGGCGGGAATGGATTGGTGTCATGGCTAAAAAGAGGCGCTTCATTCACTCAAGACGTCTAATTAATCAGAAATTTTTATTACATTTTAGATTGTATTTTCTGTGGCATAAATCAGAACCAGTTCAGCTGGTCAAGTATTATTTTCAACTGGTTTCGGGGCATACCGTCTTTTGAAGTTGCTCGTGTGTGTGTGAAGAGAGATTAGATAAGATTAGATTGCAATATAAATATACATATATCTTTAGCGGCCACTCTTTGGTTATCCGTTGCTGCGGGGAAGACATCGTTGTGGAATAGTTTGAGGCCTAAATAATTATAATTACTGCCGCGCTCTGTCATATAACGCTTTTATTACGATTTTATTAATTTACTATTTGAGCTAATTTGGGCATTTTTCATTGAGTTTTCCTTATCATGTTTGGGTCTATAAAGATATTTACTGATTATTGTGACAGTTCTTGCAGATTTCTGGAGCTCTTGTTTTTGTTGTATCAATGTATCATTAAACTTTATTATTCAAACTTTCAATGGCATTTTCCGCTAACAAATTACTTTCTTAACTTTATATTTTCTCACAGATTTTGCAAATGTACAAAAAACAAGCAAAAACTGGCTTTCTACTCGAAAATAAAGAAATAATTAAGCGTTCATACTGCCAAATGTGACATTTGCAATATTTTTACTGGCGAATAAGACGTGTGCTTATAAACGTGGTGATATATCATATGCATAATATGGCTATTTCAATTAAAGCACCTCCCAGTGACAGGTAAAAGCGTCGTTTGTTTTACTGCCCGGGAGGCTTCCCTTGGCTGCTTTTTCCTCCTTGGCTTATATTTCCATTTAGCATTTGCTTAATTTCATAAAATTCACCTTCATCGCTGTCTCCCTACCGTTTGTCGCCTGTCGCCTGTGACGACGAGGGTTTCGTTTAATTTCATTTCCATTTCCATTTTCATTTTCATAAAAACGGGTTTCAGGTGAGAAAGAGGCTCGGGTTCAGAGGTCTCTCGTTTGGCTCGTTTGATGCTTGGTTGCATCATTAAGAAGCAGCAACGGCAATTAAATTTAATTATTTATGTCGGCCACTGAGGAATAAAGGGGTGTAAAGGTAAAGGTAAAGGTAAGGTAAAGAAGCAAAGGTGAGGCACAGATAGGGGGCCACCTGTGGTCAGGCGGTAAAAGTTGAAGCTGTTGCCATTTATGTTAATTTCGATGAATTAATCACTCCGCATATTAGTCTCCTTACATCACGGTCCATTCTTTTGTCTGGCCATTCGTGGCGTTATGGCATTATAGTGTGCCATATAATAGCTTATGGCATGGCACAATATCGAACAGGTGCCAGCTGAATTTCCATATCTTCTCGTACGGCCTCTTCCTCCTCAGAATTTCGCACGTCTGCACGTTCTCTATTGGAAATGGGAGAAAAAAAAGGCAAACGAGAACCCGAGTGGCAGTTAAGTTTTCTTTGCAAAAAACGAACAGAAAAACAGTTGTCAAAATGTGGTACATGGGAAACAACATTATACAATATTCTTTGTCTTCTGGCTGCCTGCACGTTTTCGACTGCGAATCGAATTGCCGCAAATACTCGTTTTGCTGCCGGTATCTAATGCACGGAATGTCGTAGGGATTGATGGGCATTCCCAAGGGGGAGGAACTCCTATAGCATATATACTCCAAATTCCAGCAAACGGAAGGGCTGCTCTGCCACACGTCCAAGTGGTTGGGCGGTACTGATAAACCCGACCTTAACCCAGTTTAAAGCACACTCGATGATAGCTTTGAGTGCAAATAGATAGGAGTATCCAATTGGGACAGACAGGTGACAGGTCGTTGGGTATATCTACTAGCTGATAGCTTGGTTTGTGACAACTATAATGGCATTATTTGCTGTGGCTCTAATCAAGCTACAACATTTTACTTATTGTTAAAAGATCACAGTTTTTCCTTCTTATTTTCTTAAATAACAAAGCGTACATGTTTGTTCTAATAATTGCATTTGTTTCACAGTTGAATTACTCTATTATTTAGTTTTTCTTCCATTATTCTCCCTTTAGTTATCCCATTTTCCTGTGACCTACTAATTTATCTCCACAAGAAAGTTTCCCCTTGAAAGATTGCCTTGGCAGAAAAGCTGAATCGCAACTCCTTCCTGCGAGCAAAACGAGATCTTTTGTCAAAAGTTGCGCTGTGTGTGTTAGTCTTTTGCCCGATTTCGGCTTGGGTTTATTTTTCATGTTTTCCGTTTTGTTTGTTTCTGGTTGGCCCCCTTATAATTTTGCTTCCTTTGGCTGATAACAATGCAGAGAGCAAAACTTTTTTAGCAGGCTTTTATTCACTCCCTTGGCGCTCGAACTCAAACCCAAACTCAAACCCAAACTCGCACTTACTCAGTCTGGGGCGAGTGTGAGTACCTCTGAAGTTGGCGGAACATTTTGGCAACTGCTTTGCCTTTTTGGCTCTTTTATTGTTTGCCAGCAGCTCCTCTCGAAAGGAGTGAGTAAAGTCTGACGCGTAATTCATTACTTGTTGAGGGTTTGTTCTTCTGGCTTTTGTGCTTGTGCTTACTTGGGCACTTCCCCAGGAGAGAGAGAGATGCGGAAGTTTCTCCCGAGATATCGCACAAACTATTTGTATTTGCAACGGCTTCTCATATTTTACTAGCTCTTCATGCCTCTAATCTGACTGTTTACGCCGCCCGCTGCCCTGTAATTCCGCCAAAAGTCCGGGCATAAAGTAAACAAAAGCGAGCACAAAAATTTTTCAATGCGATAAGCAGTTTCTTGGATAAAAAATATATATACATGTAGGCAGCCGCTACTGGCGTAGCCTGGGGAATACTTATCCCACACCCAGATTCTCTCCATGACTATCTAAAAATGGGCTGGAAAATTTTACAGTCGACTAGGAGATACCCAAGAGCCTATAACTTATACTGGATAATCTGAAAATAAATGTAAAAGACTTAAAATAGTGAGTTTTAAATATTAAAACTCAGTTTTATCTATTAATTATCATACAATTACATTTTTATAACAACTCAAGTCGCATAAATAAAACTTTAATCCGTCCAAACAAAAATAGCACAACTTTCGAAATATTCAGTTAAATAATATCTGTTAAGCCCAACGCATAAATTTATTGTTCTCATTTCGTATTCATAAGTTGCCAGTTCGCCGGCGGAGTATTCCCCGTGAGGGATCCTTGGCCAAACCATATACCGGCCCAAATGAATACAATGTTTAACCATTATGTCAGGGCCGCATGGGAAGGCTTTCTTCATAAATTCATAAAATTTCATACACATAAATTCACCGACAGTTTACATTTTGGCATGTCTATAGGCGCTTGCTGGCTCGGAACCCCTTTGTTTATATGATAATGAGAGCCTCTGCGCCTCTGTTCGGTTCCAGTTGATTTCTGGACAAGGGGGAGGGATTTTTGCAGACAATCTATTTCGCTGGCGTTTTTGCCTATTTTGGCCAGAATTCCTTGCTGCTGCTGCTGCAAGCCATGTCATGTGGCTGCGGCGGCGGCGGCGGGCTGCTGCTGCTGGCCAATTTATGGCCATGGATACTATAAATTGCGGCCGGGCTATTGATTTGCTGTTTGCCATTCAGCTGCTGCGTGTGCTGACAGTTGACAGTTGAGTTACAAGGTCATTAAGTGGGGGAAAGAGTGCGGGGTGATGTGTGTGGGAGGGTGGCAGCAGGACCCGAACCCGAACCCGAACTCGAACCCGTTTGTGCGTCACAAGATACAAATGTATCTCTATGTGCCCACGCATCGCTATGTGCGTGCTGGTGTCTACGCAATTACGGTTAATGTCCAAAGCGTGGATTCATTTCCGTTTTAAACAATTTTTTTTATTAGGTTTTTTGTTTTTGGTATTCTGTTGGGGCCTTATGATTGATTGATGGTTGGGAATAGAGAGGCTGAAAGGTCACTGGGATGGCCTGGAATGACTGGCAGCAATCCCTCATCTTTTGTTGCTCCGCACAAAGGCGGGCAGGCGAAGATGATCCCTCGAATTGAGTTGTTCTGCCTTTTTGTATCACGCCGAGATACAAATCTTTTCGCTGGGATTTTTTTTAGCCAGTGAAAAGGGTATACATTGAAGAGGGAAGCGTTTCCGACCTTTTGCAATAACATAAATATATATTTTTAGGTCAGCAGCAACGTTTGTTTGTCCAAGACCTTTATAAATCAGGTTCCTAACATCTACTTACACTTTTTAAGGTAAAAATTGTTCATATTAGGTAGCTTCTAGTCTATTCATTCCCATATAGTCTTACCTCCTATTTGAGATTGCCTATTTCCTCCTGTTCTTTGGTCTCTGATTACCATTTCAGTTTCGGGTCAATTAGTTTGTTTGGCCAACTGTTTGACACATGGACAAGGCTCTAACTGGAAATGGAAGTGGAAGTGGGTCGGCGCTGCCTGAAAATGCAATGTGAAAAGATGCGAACGTGAACGCGAACGCTTTCACCCAACTCGAGTGGCAAGATACAAGATACGAGATACACATACTGACAGCTACTTAATCGAAGTAGCCGCAGTCTAAAGTGAAATGCTGCGTTGATTTTTATGCATTTGCAGCTGACCAAAGACCGAAGAGAGCAGACACCGGAGACGGAACACCAGAGACCCAAGACCAGGTTGAGGCCCAAGATGAGTCTCGGTTTTCAGGGCAGATGACTGCCGCATTCCACTCAAAAGATGCTGCAGGCCCCAAAAAAATACAGACACTCGTACACTCTCTCGTATGTGTAACCCAAAGTCTGGTCTCGGGGTATCTTTTTGTTTTTGTGGATGCAGGAGAACCTGTTTGGTTTGGGATTTGGCTTCTTTTTTTTTCCTCCTCTTTTTTATATTTTTTTTTTTATTCTTGTATGTTGGAAATTTACGAGTTTGGCGAATACCCAGCGAGAAGAATTCAATGAACTCGTCTTCTAACTTGGCTCCTCCGTCTACGTCTCCGTCTCTGTCTCCGTCTGCCGGGGCTAAGTGGGCAGATCCCAGACATGGTCTTAGGCCATGTAAATGGGGGTTCTCAACAGCCCTGGCTCCTCCCCTGTCCCTGTCCTGGGTCCCCAATCCTCCCAGAAATTGCTTTCGAATTGGATTAGCTGCATATAAAAAAAAGTTTCTTTGTAGGCCCACAAAACTTGTAGGCCGCATGTTGCAGTCGTGTTGATTTGTTGTTGCTGCCTGTCCCAACATTTGTCTTGTCATTGTTTTTACTACTCGGCATCTCTTTTTTATTTATTTTTTATTCTGCTAGTTGGTAGTTTTGGGCCCGGGTCCACTGGCAATTAGCTGCAGATTCTGCTGCTCCACTTGCCCCATCAGCTGTGACAAATCTGTGTGCGCCCCGCCCGCTCGCCGAAAGATATTTTTAATTGTGGACAACGCACAATTAGGTCCTCAAGTTATAATTAAATGTGGCCAAAGCTCTGATGGCCACTAAGCGACACTAACAGTCAGGCATCTAAGTTTTAATTGCTGTCATTTGTTGAAGTGCCCGAAGTGGCAGATGAGCTGAGTGGCAGAGAGTGGAGGGGAAATCACTATAAATACATTTGTGCCAAAGTGAAGTTTTTGTCGATTTGCAGCGATATTCCTTAAAGAATAATTAAATTTAGAGTGGCTAATGATGAGAACTCTAAAGCTTAAGGCTTGGAGAAACAATTATAATTTAATTGGTTAAATGAAGTACATTTTCTGAAAGCAAACATTACGATTAATTAAAATGAAAATGTAATATTGAAAATTGCAAATAGAAAACTTAAACTGCAACCAAAAATGGCCAACAAAGCAATCAAAAATAGAATTCTATAAACATAAGCCTTTGAATAAAATAAACAATTGAATAAAGAAATTTCCATAAAAGAGCTGCTGCTAGTTGAACTTGTAATGAAAAGGCAATGAAATATTTACTGCAAATCAAAAACATACAAAATAAACAAAGGAAAAATGCTAAAAAGTGTTTATGCCTCGCACTCTGGCCTTGTAGTTTCCCTTTCCAATCAGTTTTTCCTACAAATCATATTTTATTCAACACCCTTAATGATAATATTCAATGTTCAACCATTTAATTGCCCAGACAATAGATTTTTTTTGAAGCAAATCACGAAGAACTATTGAAGGAAAAAACATCTTCAGTTTATGGCAACACACAGAAGCAACTCTAATGACTTGAACTAACCTTCGGCAACAAATCACGGCTGTCAGATGCGGCGGCAAAAATGAAAAATAAATATACAAAAGATATATAAAATACAAATACAATGGCCAAAGCAGCAGAAGATTTAATAAAGCAAGCACCACCGACCAACACCGAAAGGCCAATCAAGAGAAACCTGTTGCAATTCTTTGCGTTTGCCTCCAACGACGGGTTTCGTTTGGTTTATTTTTTCTGTGCTTTGTTTTATATATAGTATTCCGCATACTGCGGATCGTTTTTGCGGCAATGCAGACTATTCTGCTGCCGCGTGTTCACAGTTTTCCTCTGTTGTTTTGGCATTAGGAGGCATGAATGTTCATTAAACCGTAACCGCAGAGGCAGAGGCAAAGGCAGCTATGTTACAAGGCAAAAGCAGAAGTTGTCAAGCTCTGGAGCTCACCTGAAAAGCTGAACATTGCCGCAAATGCCAATGCAAATGCCTCAGGTGAGTGGAGCCAAGAGCCGAGAGCCATATCAGTGGCATTTAAGCATGAAGGTGCCAATGACGCTGATTAACTGGATACCAAACTCCAAATGCCCTTTCAGAAAGTGACATTAAGTTTAATATAAGAGATGTGACAACATAATATACTGCTCTGTCTTTGCTTAAAGCATTGCCTAATTTTTAGCGTCTGATTTTTTCTAAACAAAAGCAAAAAAATATGTAAAATCAAACTTTGACCAAGTGCTTTTGTGTTTATAGCAACGAAACTTTTTCCCGACGCTCCCAATTTAAAATGCCAATCATTATGGCAAACAAATTGTTTATACAACTTTGACGTAAGCTTATTTTGTACTTGAATGCTATTTTCTACTTTAACTCAGGCAGAAAATAGACCAAACAAATTTGTTTTTCACAAGTCAATTAAAAATGTAAAAGTATTACTTTTAGGTTCTAGCAGCAAATAACTAAAAATGTCATTAAATTAGGCAAAGCCTGAGGTTCTTTTTTGGGGGCTTAGGTAGATGTTCCACTCATTATACCCCGATCCTCGTCAAGCGTCAAACACAAAAAAGGTTTCAGCTTACAACTCTGGGTTACAAAAATAAAATAAAATAAAAGAAGATAAAATAAAGGGAACAAGAAACAACCACCAGAGAGTCAAACGCGCTTTTGGCCTTCGGGCATTAAACTTTACTTAGCCATGGGTGCTTGGGGTTTTACTTTTTTTCAACTCGTAACTTTTTACATTTGTGGCAAATGTTGCATCATCATTAATACAAAACGGCCGCAACAACAGCCACACACAATCGGCGATGATGTTTCGCTTGGATCCCCTTCTATATGGTAGTAGTTATCTGGAGATCCCCACTCATCTTGCCACAATCTTTCCACTTCTTTCACCCTCTCCATCTCGTATCGACACTTTCAAATGCAAATGCAGACGATGATGACAGCTTCCCCACCTTCATTTTGCCAAGGCAGCATCTGCACGGAGGAAAAATGTTAAATTAGATCGAAAAATATAACTAAATAAAATATTACAAAATTATACTGATTTTGGTTTTACATTTATGCCTAAGAAATGTAACATTTTAATAATATAAAATACATTTTTTATGAATAATTTTCAACAAATAATTTCCCGTGCAAGCCTTCACCCTTTTGTTAGACAAATTGATGCTGAATGGTGATTCAAAATCAGTTTTCTTTTCAAACAAATATTTGACAAACTTTTTCGCATGCAATCGTTCAGCTGTTTGGGCCTGAAATGTTAATGGTTAATGCCGGGCCTATAGGCTATAGCGAAGGTGCAGTTCATGAGTCAGCCTAACCAGAAAATGTCAGTCTGATGAAAGAGCAGCAGCAGCAGCAGCAGCAGCCGAGGCAGCAGTGGGTTAAACCTGAAAAAGAAACAGGCTGTACTCAACGGCGACTGCAATTTATCACAGGTTTGCGAGTTGCAACAGAAAAATTTGTAAAATGCATTCAGGTGCCGCAAAATATTTAAAGCATGCCACCAAAGTTGGTAGGGAGTCTGGGCCTTCGACTGGGGCTTTAGTGAAGTCATTAAGCTGGAAGTTAGGTAACCCATCGGATGGATGGATGGTTGGATGGTGCGCCATGAGGCAATTTTCCGAGCCCTCCAGCAGATTCGAGTGCCGAGTGCCGAGTGCCCAGAGCCAACTGCTGGCGTTGGGGGCCCAGTTGATTGAGCCGTAATTAGGCGGCTGCTTCATCGGATCTTGCCAGGTTTTCTCTGATTTTTCTCTGATTTTTGTAATCTTTTTTCTCTTGTCATGTGTGTGAGTGTGTGTTGCAAACTTAATTAGATGGAGCCGCGTCGCGTTCGGTTGTCAGTGGTTATGTGGGTCGCCGTCGCCGGGTAATCAACACCCGCAAAAATGTGTTACAGATATACGCTCAGATAAATGTATAATTTGAAAACTCCCAACAAAAAGGCATTCAAATTGACATGGACGGCCGCTACTCCCTGGCATCGCGGAATGCCAGGCACGTTGGAAATTAACCAAAGGCAAAATATATATAAAAAAAAGAACACTGCAAAGAATATATAAAAAACATAAGCGAATAAAGCGGACAGTAACAGCGAACTGGGCACGGTCCACAAGGTGTTGAGGTGACCAGGGACCGAGACCAGAAACCCAAACCAAAAACCCAAAGACCAGGTGAACAACCGTCTGATTACCTTTTGGAGATTTTTACAGCTATTTGCTTATGCCAGTCTCGCCTCCTCTCATTCACTCTCTCCCCATTGTCGACTCTTTCTTTCTTTTGTTTATTTTCCGAGGGCACCTGTGCTTGTTGTTGCTCCAACATGTTGAGCACTCTAATTATATTTGTTGTTTTCCTCTCTTTTTTTTGTTTATAAACAAAGAAAGTTTGAACAAAAAATAATTAAAAGCAACATCGCGGCGGGTGGAATATCTTTATGCTGTTGCAATTACGGTTTAACCAACTGAAGCTGTAAATTAATTCAAATTAAGCTGTTATAGCTGCATATTTTTCAACCAAGTTGTTGATATAATTAAGTTATTTTCGTGGAAATTGGCATTTCATTTTCATGAAACGCCCGCGTGTGTGTACTAAAATAATTGGAGTCTAAATATAACACCAATTACTAAGTTTAGCCGAGTTGTTGTATTATATTTAATGCAATATTTTGTAGGCAAACATTAATCATTTTATCAAAGAGGACAAGTGTTTGTCTAGTCATAATAAAGTTTGTTTTTTATATTTAAAATTTCATTTATTAAGCTACTTTATAGGTCAGTAATTTTCATGGAAATTGGTATATTAAAATGTTTAACTAGGCATGTGTTCTAAAAAATTACAACCGAACCAAAAATAGCACCATGAGCCGCTAATTTCTGTTTGTTTTTCTATAAATATTTATATTCTCTTTTACAAATTGCAACCGAGATTGTTTATAATATATAATTACCGCGTTGTTATCCTTATCTATAAGGTAATTACACTTTGTTTGATATTCCCTTCATTCACGTTGGATAATTCTTTTGAATGCTTTCATTTACATAACTTTTATCACAACATTCACGGAACATTTCCCGTTCCATCTTTCATAAGTCATGATTATTATTATACTTTTTTGCCTCTCGTATTTTCTTTTGAACTTTGGCTAATTTTTTGTTTTGTTTGAAGTTATGTAAAGTTAATGCCCGCTCCATCAATGCTGCTGGTGGCTCTGGCTTATTCATTCATTCATTCAGTTTTTTTGCCACCATCATCATCTGCCACCGCCGATGACGATGTTGGATCACTTTCACTGTCGCTTGGCCCCCCCCAAGGCTGTTTTGCGTTTGTTTTTGTTTATATATATTTATTGGATATTTTTAGTTTTTGCCTACCAGTATGGTATCAATATATAAATGCCATAAATTTTTGCGATATTTTATTTAGGGTAACGTTTTTGTCATCAGTTCGATTACTATTCTGTTTGCAATTTGTGCGCTGTTTCTGCTGATGGCAATGTTAAAATTCATTTATAAAATTTCCTTTCATCAAATTTGATATTTGATGGGGAGGAACCGTTTTAATGGGCACATGTTTTCCCCAGAATAAAACTGAAAAGAATGACCTTTGCACAGCAGTTGCATAAATTTAAATAAATGTAAACATTTTTGGCAGCGAATGGTACAATATTTGTTTAAATGTAAAGTAAATTCAAAACAGACAAGGAACTGCGGCAAGGTGCAAACATTCGGGTTTGTTGCTGGTTCCGTAATGAATGTATAGGCAAATAATTGCAGTATCGAGTGCGATGAATTTACAAGCATGTCTTTCAATATTTGCTGAATTTATCGCAGAAATATGCACGTGCCTGATCAGTCAATACGTTTCTTTATTTCCCCAACGATTTTGCTATCGATAGTCTGTCAAAGCTGTCAGGCTATTTCGTGGAATTCCAAATTAGCTTAGTGATTGATATGATATTTGTCGTTATAAGTTCTTAGGTTTTCGTTTACTTATTTATAGATAAGATATTGATTGGCCACGAGGTTTACTTTCAAGGTGGTGGTTTTGTCTATAAAAAATCAAAGCTAAATATATATTTCTTCAGATAAAGAGATAATATATATATTTGAGTTTTTAACAAATGAAACTTCTCTTTTCTAGAATGTTTATATATTAACAACTCTAGTCAAAGGAACTTTAATCAACTCAGTCTCTTCATTCCGACTTTCAATAGACTTCAAGCCCTGACTTAATTTACTTTGTAGCTGTAAAGTATCTTTTGCCAACTTTGAGATACAGATACCGATACTACTAGATACAGCCACCCACGCAGCATCTGTCAGATTCAGGATGGTGCAGTAGCACAGCTCAACGAGGCCAACGTTAGTGCAACTTTTACAATCGTAGCTAATTAGCAAATTCATGCCAATTTCGAGTTGTTACAAATAAAATTACAACGTGCACGTGTCGCTTTATGTAATTAGTTGCAACATGCTGGCAAAAGTTGCAGCTCTTCCCGCGAGAGCCGAGATAAGTCCTTGCCTCGTTTGGGGTGATAAAACAAAAGTTATGTCCCATGGGAACGGGTCTGGGAATGGGAATGGGAAGCTGAATAGCTTGAGAACTGGCGGAGAACTGGGGAACCGCGAAAACCGAGAAACTGCGAGTCGCATAATTCAT
Source organism: Drosophila lini (assembly GCA_018905715.1). Taxonomy (NCBI): domain Eukaryota; kingdom Metazoa; phylum Arthropoda; class Insecta; order Diptera; family Drosophilidae; genus Drosophila; species Drosophila lini. Next base: position 3,831 of record JAEIIL010002513.1, on the reverse strand, counting down.
AATAAAGATGTTGCAAAGAGCGATCGCTCCAGAGTCTAGGCCAAGGGAGTGCTGCTCGTTTATCACAATGCAAAAATGGGGGCTTCCAGAAGAAGGCCGGCGGGTCCTGCCGGTTCCAAAAGGAGGATGGTCCCCGGATTGGAGAGGAAGTCTTCGCATAATTACAAGTCTTAACTTGGAGCCTCGGGTTGCTGCCTATTTCTATGGAGCGTTGGAGATGGGTTTAAGTTACACGATTCGTAGGATCTTTTAGGACTTAAAACTCTATAAAGAGTTGGAAATATTTTAGCATTAACCTAGAGTTATATATTTAGCTGCTTATATTTCAAATAATATTTTTTTTCTGGATTTCCTAAACATTTTCTAGTTTCTAGTTTCCCCCCTCGTGTCACGAGCCCACTTCTATTGGCAACCGGACAGCTACTGAAGGCCTTTGGAAGGCCCAAATCGATTTTAGTTATTGATTGTAATGATTCCTTGGGCCCCATCCTTCATGTCTGCCTCCTCTGTGCCCCAATATATCCATCCTCGGCCTCCCTATCTCGTTGTGTGCCGCTCTGCTATGATTAATTTTTGTGTCGAGTCAGGTTTTGTGGGTTTTGTTGTTGCCGTTGCCTTTTGTGATTTGAAAAATTAGTGCAAACTGCAAATGATCATAAATCAAACAGTTTTGTTGATTGCATTCGAAGTGCCCACAAATTGCATGATTTTGCAATTCCTGGGACTGCAGTAGAGAGATGCTACTCCTGCAGTTGGCATTCCCCGGCAACGAATCCCTGTCCCTCGGCAGCTCTGGAGCTCTCGAGTTGTGTAGACCATTGCCTGCCTGTGCCTGGTAGTTCCGCAAATAATTCGAATTTTTGCAACGCGAAAACAACTTGGGCGGAATTATTGCCTGGCATTTTTAGTGCTTTGTGTTTGCCTGGCAAAATGTTTATTGTAATTAAATTACCTGGACTCGCAAAGAATCTCAGGGAAGGCGGCTGGCTCTGTCTAAGCCTCAAATATTTCCAAACCGAGAGATCTTAACTCAATGCCGAGATGACGAGGCCTCAGTATGTGGTGATAACTGGTTTTCCAGCTATGTAAATCAACGCTCCGACTTAAGTTAATACTCGTACAGCAAAGAAGCCTCGCGTGTGTAGTTATGGCCACACGACCTTCGCTCATCGATGATTATGCGGGATATAGCATTGAACACACTCGAAACGGTTCAAGACAATTGCACAAAATTAACCAGAGATGATGATGATGGGGCCTGTGGCCCCCATGACGTAACCCCGGCACTTTGTCCGCCGATCATTAGCAAATAATTTACGCCATTTATTTTGGGAGAGCTAGAGAACAGAACAGAACAGAACAGAACACCTTTCGTCGGCAGGAGGGAATCGTTCTTGTAATCGGCTTAAAGTTTATGGACCACCATTTACCTTAATGAACTGCCACGGCCCTTGGATGTTTTGGGTGGTCGATTTCTGTAAGCAGCTTAAAGGCGATCTGATCGCCGCAACATTTAGTTTTCGCTTCTGTTTTCTGTTGCCTTTGGATTTATCTCCTTTTTCGGATACTGCTACTCGTATGCCGGGGGAAAATGCAATGCATACGTTCTCCGGTTAAGGCATCGCTAATTAGTGTTGCCATTTCAATTAGCCCACAGATGTGTCGACGAGATGGGACTTTGCCCATCTATCTGGGTGAGTTGGTCACCGAATCCCCATGCAAACACACACACATATCCACTCGACTGTGCTGCTGCCCACACTTTGCCCCTACGTCATGCGATTGGAACGGAGTTCTCTGCCAAAGCGGTCTGTCCGATAGTCCGCCCAGTCCTCGTGTACCTTGAAGTAGCTGCAGACAACGGCCAACACCTAACCGGTTCCCTCTGGGAGGGCAGGGAGGGAAAAGTGGCGAAAAAGCAGGAAAAATATGCGATAATATATAGTATGTGGGCGTTTGAATTGAACTCGGGGAGAAAGCCAGGCTAAGTGGAGAAGAGAAAATGCCGGAGTAGGAAAGCCCGTTGGGGGGACACTAAACCACACTGATTAGCTGGTGACCCAAAACGAAAATGTTTGGAAAACGTTCAAGAATCTTGTAGGAGGCTTTAGGAATTTTCTTGACTAATCAGAAAGGCTCAGGAAATTTATAGGCATTTTAGCAAGGCAACAAAATAGATGGCTCTTTAGTTAGAAATATGTATAAGCTAATTATTTATTTGTCTAACAAATATTCAATAAAATAATTTTATAAAAATAAATAGTAAATCAATAAAGCAACAATGCATTTTTACTATGAATTAAAACTACTCTTTAATATTTTATTCAATTTATGTACCACGACTAATCACATTAGCCACACGCCGTAAATAATCCACCTAAATGTGCTAGCTAAGCTCTGGGAAAGCCTCTCAAATAATAATTCATAAGCCATAAATTCTAAATATTTAGTTCATTATTTTACTAAATAATTCCCTGGGTAAAATTAAGCTGCTCCAACATTATTATGGGAAATTTTCCACATGCGTGGCCAAAGCGGAAATGAAAACTTCCCTCGCAAAACATATGGGGCCAGTGCCATAAATTTACTCACTGCCTTACAGAAAATAATTAAATGCATAGTAATCTATAAGCACTCCATTATCTTGTTGATAGTGCGGCAATTTATCACAGCTTTAACTAATATTTTGTGTGCATATTTTTCTCTGTAATTGCAGCTCTTGTCGTCACGCTCCAAGTAAGAACTCTGAAGGGAAGCCCAAGGAAGCCGGCGGAGGAAACTCAATGCACAGGTAAGTCAACGACAGAGGAGAGGCGGAGGGAAAGGCAAACAAATTTTCAATGTCAATTTGTAGCTGGAATTTATGATAGCCATTGTTTTGTGCGCCAAATATGGCTAACAATTTCACTGAACATGGCCGGGGCTACTTGCGACGACCAACTAACTGGCCCAAGACCAGGTTTCATTGTCTCGATTGTGTTGGGCTGCTGCCTCTGCTGCCTTCTATATTTATTTTCCTCAACTTTTTTTTGTGTGCCTCGATGTCGTCGGGCCCTGCTCTCGCTCTTGGCCTCGTTATTGTGCCAAATGGCCATAAAAGGTTAATTGGGTCCTTAGCAACTCGGCGGCAACAAATAATGCAGGCATTCCTTAGACTTGGGCGACTGCTGCTTCTACCTAGGCGCGACATAGAAAAATCTTAATTAGTTAATTAAAACAACAAACAAACTGCAGTCGCGACAAGAACTGGTCAACTGCTCTAAAGGTTTCCGTTTTTTTTTTATTTTTCTGTCCTGTTTAGGTCTCTGGTGTGCTCTACACAGAGATAAATTGGAATACGTTTGATCATTGTTCACGAATTTATTTTGTTGTTTTTATTGCTTTTGGTTCCAGTTTATGTTAAAGGCTGATCATGATTACATTTTAAAGGTACTTTTATCGGTGTTTTTTAAAAACCAGCCTAGAACAAATATAATATTTTTTCTCAGTGCCTTTTTCTACCGTGTTGTCCAAGGGCGAACTGCAAGTAGTTCACTTGGGCTACTGCATAATTCATTCGGTTTTAATGACAACGAGGCGTGGATGCTGGACGTGGATAGAGACACGTTGTCTGGTCCTCCACAGATCCATCCTTTCGCTCTCTCAAATCCCTCGAGGTGACATTAAACTATGAAAGGCATTTAGTTTAGCGATTTATATAGGCGACTTTTGACAGTTTTATGTCGCCCGGATCCAGATCCAGATCCAGATACGCGTTGCCCTCCGATAACGAGCTGAAATGTGTTGCTCTCCTGCAGTCTCTCCTCATTAAATGGAGCGGCAAATGTTTAC
>JAEIIL010002509.1:0-30731 GCA_018905715.1 Drosophila lini | reverse complement strand
ATAATTGATACATTTAAAAAAACATACTTTATTTATTCATTAAATATTTCTGACCGAAAAGATATAATTATTTGTTAAATAAATGAAGTAAAATTTTAAATATAAAAAGCTTATTTGGAAATCTCCTATGAATTTTTCTTATATTCCAATATTATTGATCAACATTTGTGCCACATGCTAATGCGAAAACTTAACTCAAATAAATTCTGTGGGAAATCTCGAATGAGAAATATTGATTTCATGCACGACGGCGACTCAAGATGAGGCGGCTAAAACCCGTACAAGTTTCATGTTTATACAAGGAGATACACACAGCTATATAGTATAGCCGATGCCGCTTTCAATGAACAGTGAACAGTGAAACGTGAACAGCCTTGTAACTGAATTTCAATGGCAAGTCCACGATTAAGTTTCCACCATGAGGCAGAGTTTTGGCCCGAGAGTCACAGTTACCCGATGACTTGCGGAAAAGCCTCGGCTCAGCGGCGAAAAAAGTGCAAGCCTCAGATACAGATACAGATACAGATACACGAGGCTCCGACGGCTCAGATGCTGTAAAAACTCAGCTGGAATTGCGCCTTTTGCCAAAGTGCAAAGCGGAGGGCCTGGGGGTGGTAAGCGGTGCGGAATCAGGGGAGTAATCACCGGCGGCCGAAGGCATGACAATGATGAAAATGACGCAGTAAAAATTAAGAAGTTCGCCTTTATGACAGATGGGGCACGAACAGCTGAGTCCCAGCTGGACTCTTCGCAAACATAATTAGAGGTCTTCCTCTCTTTCTCACTCTTATTGCCGTCTCTGTTTTGGTTCGGCAATTTACGCCAATAAAGTTCTCTGGAGCTGTGCAAATTATTGAAATTGGCTTTAATTAGCGGAGCTTTTATTGCCGCTGCCACACTCTGCCCATTGTCCAGCCCAGCCAGTTGGGTATATAAAAATATATAATATATATACACAATTTGGTGGGGTTTGTTCAGCGCGTTCTTTTCTCGAAAGCAACGAATCTTCAAGGTCGCTCTACGCGTTCTCCATTGTTCGCTGGTCTTTAAGTCGTGAGCTTCTTAGCAGCTCCGTCTTTCTTCTGGCACTCTGCACTTCGGGTTCGGTTTCGCTTAATTTTACGGCTCCATTCTATTTCCATTTCGTTGGCATAACAAAACGATTCCGTCTTGGGACAAGTGCTGACTTTGCGGCTTAGTTGAATAACACTGTTGATGGTCATTCGATTGGCTTCTTTTCTGCCAAGTGCGAGAATCGAAAGTGAAGCGAAATACTGCTAAAAATGAGTAAACAAAAGCTCACCAATTACGTCAAGATATTATTAAACAAGAGAACTTAAAAAGTGAAAAGAATACTTTTTAAAGGATTCAACATTTAATATAATTTTTAGATATTGCATATTTAAATTGCTGAGTTATATTTTACACTAAACTATTTTACAAACAAGTCTGACACTGACTTACTAGTTAGCTTAGTACCTCCAAACTTTTATCTTAAAATGTATAGAAATTGTACACTCCTCTCCAAAGAAATACCCTAAGGAGTAGGATATTATAATTAGGTTTGCATACAGGTGTCCATAGGAAACTATTTTCTTACTTAACTCCTTAAGCCGTACTCAAATTAACATATTTTTCCATTTAGTTGTGCACTTGGCTGAAAGCCATTGAAAAGCGCCCAAAGTATTTGCGTTTAAATTAACAAAATTCGAGTTGGAGAACAATTCTCATTCTCCCACAGCGCGGCAACCAGTTCAAGTGCTGCGGGTACTTTACTTTGGCTACATTGTACACATATGTAAGCACGTTATATATATTTATATACATTCCGTGGTTTATATAGGAGGGTTTGGGTGTTCTGCCCGTACATGTGTAAGTAGCATGAGCTCATGTTTATTTTTATTATTTGCCTGCCACAAATTGCAAGTCACTTGACAAGCTGCTGATGCAGCTCCCGCTGTTGTTGAAATGTTGACTTGCCTTTTTTCTTGGCATGAGCTCACACACTTTAATACAACAAAATAAAGTTGAAAACACACACCGAGCGAGCTCCGCGTAAAGTCTTAAACTTAGAACCCAGCTGGATAACGCGGCGTATGCGCAATCTCCGCTCGGGCATTCATTAGTGCAGACCGAAAATTAATTTCTAGCCATTTGTTAGCTGCATTCGAAATGCGATTTCCTCTAATAGGTGAACAGGTTTTATTCGTCTCTGTGATTTGGCTCCATTATGCCCACCATAAATGCCTTTGATGAATGTTTATATAAATGAATTATGACAGCCGTTAAATATTTTTCGTTGATTTCTTTCTATATTTCATTACAATTGCTGTTGTCTTTTCGGGTTGGCACGAGTCAAATTTCTTTTTCGGATTAACCACAGATATTTACACACTCTCCGCTGATCCCCCTGGCAATTAATCATTTAGATTCGGACTTCTTCTCGTCTCGAATGCAAAATGAACGGAGTTTGGGGAACCGAAGCCCGGAAGTTGTCTGGTGGCCACCGCACCTCAAAATCGGGTTAGCTTAAGCCCAAAGCCCGCAAATGAGGCCGCCAGACAACAACAGGGAGATTATGAAATAATGCCTGACATAGTTTTTATTCGCTCTCTCGCTCGACTCGCTGGCTGAATGAATTTGTAGAGTCACAAATGCATGATAAATCATATGAAATTTTTGGATGGGACAAACATGCCGACAGCCAACAACAGTTTCCACCATGAGTCAGGCTTCAGGGGAAAAAAGAGCTGGATATCTCGGGGACGAGGAAACGGGGCAGCTGCTGCCTACGCACAAGGTCCGCCCGTGGGCGCCAGTTTTCGAGGCCAATGCAGCCCGTTTCCCCTTTGTCTCCAGCGTTCTCCGTTCACAGATCTTTAGCACATTTCCACCTAACATCCCCTGGGAGGGAGCGAAGAGTCCGCCGGCTTGGCTGCTTGTGCAATCTTGATTTCCTTGGCCTTGTATGATTTGGCATTTTCATAAATTGGCTGCCATTCTCGCCGGTTTCAAAATGCAATTGGCACTCTTTTTCGTTTTTCTTCTTAAGCCATGACACCGCAGTTTCCTTTGGCTTGGAGTGAACTTCGCCTTCGCCTTCGCCTTTGCATTTGCCGGGTTCTTCCTTCTTCTGCTTTGTGGGGCTTGGCAGTTTCGTTGAAATGTTGAAATGAAATGATACGCACTTATTAAAAACGAATTAACGCAGCATGCCGCCAACGCCAACTTCGCTGCTGACGCAGCAGCTGACATTGGGATCGGTGTTATTTTCGTTATCTGCCTTGCTTCCTGCTCCTTTGGGGTTTTTGTAATTGATATTGCAGTTGTCTCGAATCATTTCGGTTCGGTTTTGTTTTAATTTTCGTTTCATGTTTTCGATTAGCTCCCAACACCAATCAGTAATTGATGGATTAGTGTTACGTGTAATTATTTAAGCGAAATTTTGTTGAATGATTATGAAGTGTTGAAGATGTGAGTTTGATATGGATGGTCATAAAAAACTATTCAATTTTAACTGCAGTTTTCTAGAATTTCAAGAATGAAGCATGATAGCTCAATAAAAATATTACAAAATCAATAGTAACTTTTTTATTTTACGTTATCTGCAGTAGGCGGTTCTGTCCATCAGCCTCACTTTTGTGCTATTGTTATTTTTCAGCCAATGAAAGCTTCTCCCTCCCTTGTCAGATGACCATCAGAGTGTGCTTTTTCACCCCTGAATGTCCTTGTATTTTAAACTCCCCAAGGCACTGAGCTGTGAACACGGCTGGACCTGCCCCCAACACCAGCAGATGAAGAATAAAAACTTGTCAGCAGCTCTTAAGCGCATCTGCTGTGATCCCTCCGGTTCCTCGACGATGAGCTGACCCATGTTAGTCCATTTCTATCCGATGGACCACCCAACCGAATTATAAACATATAGAAATATCCCCCACTTCCCCCTTTTGGGGGCCTGTCAACGGTTGGCTGGACATGGATCATTAATCTAAGTTTCGGGCCGGGCCGAGCTGGGATTGAAATATTTCTATCAAATCGAAAGCTGTCTGTCACAGAGCAATGAAATTTTTATAAATGCACAACTCCCGGGCGGGAAGTGCGGAGGCAACTGTAACTCTGATAGAAACATCAGCCGGGATGGCGGCAAATTGAAATTGATGGAGCGTATATAAATTTTGATGTCCATCTCCGACTTTGGACAGACATCTCCTCCGGGTGGCAGGTGCGAGGCATTTATTTGGCGGCGATAAAAATTAAAGAAAACGGAGTAAGGAAGTGGAATGGGATAGCGGAAGGATGCAACCCTCAGATGTGTTTTATTTTCCAGCGGGCCGCACGAACTGCGGCCGCGTAATTTTTCGGGAGGCCCAAGGACAAGCCCTGACATCCTGGCCACGGCGCGCTATTTGATTTTGATTAATTATCCTGCGTCCAACTGACAGGGCTCTTTCATGTGCCCGCTGGCTAACACTCTGTTCCGCCCCCTCTCATTCTTGGGAATATCCCGGGCCCCCAACCCCGCGGCCTGACCAGTTCCAAGGTGAAAGCGAGAAAAACTTTTAAGGGTTGTCAACTTATCTGGGAGATTTATTGAGAACTTGGCCTGTTATGAAACGCAATTTGAAGTGTATTAATTGTGGTGCCCCACTGCCGCCATCCCTGCATATTGTTTTTACTCTCCGATCATTAATTATGCAAATCCTGGGCTCACTCGGCGACTTTTACACAGAAAGAAGTTTTTAGAACTCGATTAAAGAAAACATTATTTTGATTTGTAATCCAGGGAATTAAGTTTCTGTAAGTCTGTTCTGAATACTTGGGTGTCTTAATATCAATATTTCTAACTCTATAAGCAAATATTATTTATTTACAAATAAATAAAATACTATCGCATTTTTTTCTGTGCAGCAAACGGGTCGTATCAGCCGGGAATGGAGCCGAAACGCCAACGCACCGCCTACACGCGCCACCAGATCCTGGAGCTGGAGAAGGAGTTCCACTACAACCGCTACCTGACGCGGCGGCGGCGCATCGAGATTGCCCATACGCTGGTGCTGTCGGAGCGGCAGATCAAGATCTGGTTCCAGAACCGGCGGATGAAGTGGAAGAAGGACAACAAGCTGCCCAACACCAAGAACGTGCGCAAGAAGACGGTGGACGCCAACGGCAATCCAACACCGGTAGCCAAGAAGGCCACCAAGCGGGCCGCCTCCAAAAAGCAAACGCAGCAGCAGCAGTCGCAACAAACGCAGCAGCAAACGCAACAACAGCAGACTCCGGTGATGAATGAGGTGAGTGCTTTGCGTTGAAAGTCTACAGGAACAGGCACTTAAGGTCCAGTTTCTTACCAAGTATCCTTAATAGCTTTAGCGATCGATACTCTTAAGTGTTCAAAGCAGTTCTTAATTAATTCTTTGTTAATATATTATATACCTTAATTATATATTAAACTCTTATATAATTATCTCTCGATAGTGCATCCGTTCGGACAGTTTGGAGAGCATTGGAGACGTTAGTTCTTCGCTTGGAAATCCTCCATATATCCCAGCGGCATCGGATTCAAACTATGCGGGATCTCAGCAGCAGCACCTCGGCAATAGTAACAACAATGGCAGCGGCAATAACAACAATAATAACAACAACAACAACAGCAACCTCAACAACAACAATAACAATCAAATGGGCCACACCAACCTGCATGGCCACCACCAACAACAACAACAACAACAACAACAGCAGCAATCCGATCTCATGACCAATCTGCAGCTTCACATCAAACAGGACTATGATCTGACGGCCCTGTAGAACCAGCGGGGAAATCTGCAAGATGTCTTCAGCACTGTACATTAGCTATCCCTAACAATCTTTGTATAATTTTATTTCTCATTTCGGATCTACGGCCTTGTACGCGGGACAAGGTTAAGGACAAATCGGAGTATACAGTGAACGTAGTTAGTTAGTCTAGTTAAGGATCGACCACTAGGTAAACGAACCCTCATCGTATAGTTTTTAGATATAGATATAGTGTTGTATTCCACAAATGTTGTATATGAGTTGTACTTAAGAACCCTAAGATTCAGGTATAAGAGTTTGTATAAAGCCTAGAAAGATTCGTCATAGCTGGTAAGTGGCTTACACTTAGCTCTATATATAATACATATAGAATGGCTTATTTGTATATTATGATTACCTTAAATATAATTACCGAGTGTAGTTGGCATTTGTTGTGCGTCTCTAGATGTATGTAAGTTCGTACGTATATTTTATGGATACAAATAAAACGGAAACATGAAAAGTATATCAGATATAAAGAGAATATATTGTTTATGAAAACCAAAATAAACAAAGGATTTAATTGAAGCAATACATATTTTTATTTGGGATTCATCCATTAAGTTAAAAAGGGAGGAAACCTAGTATGTAAATCAAGTAATTCTTATTCCTGAATGAGTTAGGAACTTCCTTTGATCGATTGCTCTCTTAACCCGCCTACTCATTCCAGTAGAAGACATGCACACTTGTGAGCTCGCCTATTTAATAATCCGCTGATTCATCATCGCTCATTGTCAACTAATTAGGACAAATTTAAACATCATGGCCCAAACGCTGGTGGGTAGCCGAAGTCAGAATCGATTGGCGTCGAGTGTCCCGCGCCAGCTCCTTTTGTTGGGGGCTTTCGCACTAAAGAATTCAACGGGCCTTTGTTGGCAATCAGGTGGGACAGTGCAGGAGGGGAGCTGGGGTCGCCAAATGCTAACAAGAGTTCTTAATTAAAAATCGATTCGCCAATGATTGATCGCAGCCCATTGGCACCTGTTGGCTTCTGGAAATATGTTCAACAAGAAATCATCTCCCGAGCTGGGATCCTCCGCAGCCAGAGTGTTTGCGATAAACTGGTCTTAGCTCACTTCCCTCGAATCGCGTCGGGCGGAGGAGGTCCTGTTGCGAATTTTAGCTGCTTGGTCAGGCGTGGCCTGCGTTGACAATGACCCGGGTTGCCGGCAGAGAGTGCCCAGCGACTCCGGGCCATAATCAATCTACCCCCGATCCGCGACACTGGATTGTCCGGCGGGTACATGGAAACACTCTTAGCGCTTAATTTATCATTGCGAAACGATCGGCTCCGCTCCTTGCGACGCGAGCCTGGGGTCCCGACTCGGAATCCAGAACTGGAAATTGCGCGCACTCGTCCCCAGCGATAAAGGGATTAAGACCTACTTATAGACCGGAACGACCCCAGAACTGGCCAAAAGAAAGGGAGAGATGGACACGAAGACGCTGACAAAGTCGCAGCAGTTGAAATTAGCAGCTCAAAGTGATTACGAGAGCATGAGCACGTGTTAGGGGAATAATTTAACACTTTGACAGGTCCTCGGTGACTTTCGCACAGCGCAGGGAGCTGCGGATCCCTCGTAATTATGACCAACGGTAGCTTCACTTGTCAGATGCCCCTCCAAAAGGACCCACCACATACAGTCCAGCAAAGAGCGGGTTTCCTTGCTTGAATAATTTGAGTAGACTTTGTTTGAAATATTTATTGGAATCTATGCCACAATAGGAGGATCTAGGAAAGAATTAGCTACAGAAAAGAGGAACAACTTCCAAGTCTTCTAAATCAATAGGCTGGTTTTCATTTTCTTCGTTCTTATTGATATTCTAGGAAATTTCGTTAATCCATTAAATCCCACAAAACGACCTCACACCTTCTGGCAACCACTAGAGGAGACCACAAATACGGCAACCATTTGTTCTAAATGATTTTTAATAGACAAAACTCAGCGCAGCCATCCATCTGGCCATTTATATACCAGTCCCGGCTTCAAAGAGCCAATCCATCGCCTGGGCACTGGCGTGGCCAACATAATACATGGGTTAATGGTTACAAATTAGGCTGGATCGGTTGCAGGCAGCCAGCACGCAAGTAGAGGAAAGTGGGAAGGGACTGGAGTAGGACCAACCGCAGGCTCCCAGGAGGAGGAGTGAACACACAGTTCTCTCCAAAATAATAGCATTGATTTTTACCAAGTGCATAAATAAATATTTATTATAATTATTATACATTTTAATAATATTTTAATTAAATATTTAGAAATATTAAATAAACTAAGATAATATAAATTTGAAGATATAGATAAATAGGTAATCTAAATACATTTTTCACGTGGCTCTATGCCACATTACTTTGACCACCACTGTGTATAGAAGAAGGCTAAGCTGCCAATTTAATAAATGGCCACACATTAATTAAATCGAAAAGGAGAGGGAACACACAGGAGAAGGGGCGGGGAGGACTGGAGTTGCGACTTGAGTGATGAGACTTGATTGATTCCTGCCGAGGGCCACACTTGAGGTGCATTGTTGCACATAATTGTGGCTCCGGCCTTGGCTGCACTTTGATTTATTTCTGCGGCCCGCTCTCCTTTGTCCCCTGGAATTTGTTTCCAATTCAAACTTAATGAGAATTGATGCCCCTTCAGCTTTTTTTCGATGCCGCGTTGTTTGTTTTGGCTTCAGGCTGTTTTGCCATTAAATGGCCTACTAATTGGCAAGGTGAAAACAATTAGCTGACATTTCTGGGAACAGTCCCAGTTCGAGCCAGAACGGTAGCCGGCAAGGGCTCTCCGAAAATGTCCTGCGGCATTCATCAAAAGGCGTGCAGGAAGAAGTCAAACTGGAGGCCTCGAATATCCCGCATATTCCGTATATCCCAGCACGAAGGCAGCGGGTCCTTTTACCGTTCTAATCCCTTCACTTGTGCCGCCCGACGGCGCGTGGGCGTTTTCGGTGGGCGTGCCGCTGTGTCCGTATGCAAAAAAGGTTTGCCGATCCAGCGAAATTAGCAACAGTAGACGCAGCTAATTGTTTCGCTTTGTTTCGTCCTTTTCTGCCTGCCAGGACCGCATGGGGACTACGGGTTTACTATATATTAAAGGCCCTAGTCAAAGGGTTGAGACGGTGGGCCGGTCCGGCTCCCTTGACTTCTGTTGGGATAATCCGGGATGACAGAGGATGAGACTGGATTACCAGAGGGAAAGGATTCCGCTTTGACCGGTAGACCGCTGCGAAAAGTCAAATGTTAAAAGAAACGAGCTGTTCGAAAACTATCTCAAAATATTGGGAAAACACAAAGGATTCCGGTAAACGGAAAATTGCATTGAAATTCATTGATAAGCGAGCAAAATTGGTTGTGTTTTTCACTTGCATGTGACTTGAGTTGGCATATTTTGGGTAGCGTGTATTGTTATGTATAAAATAAAAAAATATATATATATTTTAAATTAAAATACGTTGTCACAATATATCTTTATTTCTGAAATTGTTAGTTACATATTTAAGACTACTTCCTTTATGCTACAAATACTACTTGTGTATATATACATACATATACATATCTTTAGGTACATATATAAAATTCTCCTGCATCCTAATGCTCATCCCATTTGTTTTTGCTATGTTAGTTGTTTTTGGATGCCGAGCGGCAAAAGTATCTGCGGTAATTGACATTCGATCATTAATCAAACTGCACAATGCAGCAGGCGTTTCTTTTCGTTTCATTTCATTTCGTTTCTTTGCGTTTGGGTTTCCAATTTTATTCGCGTTCGGAGAGAGTGGACAGTTTTTTCTTCTCTGCTTTTTCTTTTTACAAATTTACAGTTTGAGGCAGCAGAACGGCCTTTAACACCTCTTTTAAAAAGGGCCAGAGTGTAAAAAAGAGAAGAGGGTACATTTTGTAGATTTTGTATCCCCATTTCGTACACTTAAAAAATAGAAACCATAAATACCCAAATATTTCGAAACCTAGTTATAGTAAAATAGTAACAGGTACAACATGGACTTAAAATATAATTTAAACAACCTTATTTTATGTTTTAATATCTTTAACTATTTGATATTCTTACAAGTTGATCCATTGTATTTATTATTTTTAATATAAAAATGAAATTTGTATTTAGCATTTCGAGTTAAGTTTTTACAGTTTAAAATTGATTTAAGATAAAATTCATATTTTCACAACGCCATTTAAATCTTGACTTATTAAAGCACAATCTTCAACATAATTCTTTAATTCAAACAACATCGTGCACATTTTTCTGCGCATGTATCATGGCTGCCATCTGAGGGCTTTGTTTTTGCCACTGACAGCTCCTTGACGTGGCCATGGCAGCTGGAGAAGGCCTGAAGGGTCCGCAAATCCTCATATATGATGTGTGCTCTTACCCTCATCCCCAGCCACTACCTCACGTCCACATCCCCAGCCACTCTCACCTTCCACCCTCAACAACCGATTCGGCAGGACACCACCCCGGCGCCGGAGTGAAAGTTCCCCTGCACGCAGAAACCGAAAAGGATCCCAGATGAAAGTAGCAATTCCAACCATTTGCAATTCTTACCCTCGCGAGAGTGGCGTTTCTGATGAAATTTTATTCCGTTCACATAGCCGTCAATGTCATTTCTGCCGCTCGCTTAGTCCTCTGGCTTTTTTATGTCCCTTTTGTTGATTATTTCGTTGACATGCCCCTGTCTCGAACTCACGGAAAAAACAGCTACTTGCGACATTATTTTTTATGACAAATATAGCGTTTGGAGCGCATTGAATTTGGATCTCGATTATAATTTTGCCCCTGATGTCAATTCAAAGAAATTTATATTATCCATAATTTTTTATCAAGGTAATAGATTTTAATAAGTATATTTATTTATTTATTATCAAGCTTATAGGGTGTTTGATATTAATTTTTAAATGCTTTAAAACAGCAAATTAATTCTAAATAGTAAAACCCATATTTCGGAGTGTTTATTGCACGAGCGTAAATGCCAGCAGTCTCCCTCTGTTGGCGGTTTGAAATAGATTCCACAAAGTCCGGTGGAGTTATCTTAGACACAAACCAGTGGATTTTGCCACGTGTAAAATGTAAGATATAAAATAGTAGTAGTAATAGTAGTATTATTTTTTGAATAAAGTAAAATATTAAAACAATTTCTAAAATAATAAAAAATAATTTGCAAATTTATTTTTTTTTATTCGAATTAAGCACATTAGAATAAATTTTACACTTTACGACTGGTCACATTGCAGCTTAGTGCCAAAAATGTTTTGATTGGGGTTGATTGAGGTGTTGTTTGACGCCTAAGACAGGGAAATGCAGATTGGCTAACAACAACAAAACAAAAGCAAACCAGGAACACGAATATATAAACAACTAGCCAACCAGGAACACGAGTACATATCAACACAATAAATAAGTCAGGGAAAAAACAACTATAAAATAAAACAAATTAAATTAATCTAGTTTTGAAGCCGGTATACCTAACAAAGAGATTAATGAAAACACCTTGAAAACAATAAAAATGTAATAAAATAAAAAAATAATAAGTAAATTAAAATAATTAAATAAAAACGAATGCAAATCAAGAGCATGAATGAAATAAGCAACTATAAATTATAAAATAAAAATTTCTCTTATTGAAGTCAACATACTAAACGAAAAGATTAATTAAAAAGCACCCTGAGAATGAGTTCGAATCAACGCACAAGAAAATATATCTAAATGAACAATAAAGAGATAAAATAATATATTTAAATCAAGTTAAGTTAAAATCAATCCTTCCCATTTTGGCAAAAATCGACATTTCTGAATCATCGAAGAATGTGTTTTAAAAAGGTAATATTAATCTGCCATTTTCACGTGTCGAAAAGGCTGTTAAGGCATCAGCTGCATAACTAGCCAACCAGGAGCACGAGTACATATCAACACAATAAATTAGTCCAGGAAAAAAAACAACTAAAAAAGAAAACAAATTAAATATTTTACGCTTTGAAGCCGGTATACCTAACAAAGAAATTAATGAGAAACACCTTGAAAACAATAAAAATTAAAAAAAAATAAAAAAATAATAAGTAAATTAAAATAATTAAATAAAAACAAATGCAAACCAAGAGCATGAGTTATTAACACAACTCGTGAAATATGCAACTATAAAAAATAAAATAAAAATTTCTCTTATTGAAGTCAACATACTAAACGAAAAGATTAATTAAGAAGCACCCTGAGAATGGGTTCGAATCAACACACAAGAAAATATATCTAAATTAACAATATAAAATTAAAGAAAATATTAAAATAATAATTAAATAAAAATCATTTACATGCAAAGAAAAAATAACCAATGTATTAAAAATAAAGAAAGTATAGAAAAATAAATAAATAAATTGTGTTGTTTTCACTTCGGCGTCAGCACACAGAATGATGAAAAACTATTTTGAGGTAATATTATCGAATTTGAAGAGCTGCACAGTTGCTTTGGCACAATCGATGACAACAATGCTGACAGCTTTCTTTTGTTGTCGATTGTGTCAAAGCAACTATGCAGCTCTTCAATTTCGATAGTAGTGGCAACGATAAATACTTTCAATAAAAAAAAATATGTTTTTACTTCTCATTCTAGAATTATTTTCTTAAAACTTTCGTATTCTTAGGCGCTGTATGAGTTTTTCTTTAAAAGGGATTTTGGAAAACAATCAGGCAAGGCTTGGGAGGAGTAAATCATCTGAAATGGCAGGTTAACATGGCTTTCCTTGAGTCTCTTCTATAGTTTCATATCTAGTTTGTTATTTTTAAAATTATCTTTATAAATACTCTACACAATTGTGTTAAAACGAAATTACTTAACCATTCTTAACTCTACTTATTAATCAGTTGGAAAGTAAAATTACAAGACAAATATTATATCTTCACTACTCATTTATTTTGTTTCAGAATTAAAGCACATATTTATTATAAATGCTTTACAATTTTAAGCTTTCACCAACAATTAAAATTCCAAAAAGGTGACAAAAAACAATATAATGGCAAGTTCATAGAACCTGACCCAAATAATTAACCTAGCAGCCGGTACTGGGAATGAAACTGAAACCAAGTCTGAACTTGGGCCATAAATCCCAGCATTCAGTTTATGTTAATCCAATAAATATTTTCGATCCCGCTCCTGCTGCTGCGGGTAATCAATTTTATTTGCGAAACAATTTGTATTTATTTGGCCGGCTATCGTCCTGGTTGGTGGACCTCCTCAGTGTCGGGATCTGCGCCTTTGTTGTTGCTGGTCCATCCTGCGACAAATTTAAAAGCTCAATTTGTCCATTTATGTCAACTTGTCACGCGAAGCAAAATAAAACGAATTAATAAAATAGACAGCAATGAAGCAGAGGAAGGAATAAAGGAAGGACATCCTCGATGGGTAGGAGTCAGAACAGAGCAGGCACTGAAAAAAAGGTAAGGGAAATACTTCTAAAGAGTTATATATTTTCAAAAATATAAAGCCTGTTATTGTATATAAGTACGTATATAGCAAAACATAAGTAAGTTTGTTGTTATGATCAGTTGTTGGTAAATGTATATTTTGTATACATTGTTTGTATTTAACGATGTCGATCTTTAGCATTAGTTTCTTTCAAATAATTACCTCCATATTCAGGAAACTGAGTAACCTTTTTTTGTGGCTGTGTATGGAAAGCAAGAAGGAAACTAAACGCGTAAAATATATTCAGCAATTGTTCGTCGCGCTGCTCGCCAGATACAAAGATACTTCAGCGCCAAGATACGGATACACCATCATTCATCGCTTATGTTCGCTGCTCCGCCCCCCTTCAGCCAACCCTCTGGCTCCACTTTCCCATCTGAATTTTCCCGACTGCTCCTGCCGTTGTCCTTCTCCTTCTTGGCATTGCAAACAAATGGCAAAAACTGTCGCTCATTCGCATAAATCCTGACGAATGATTTCAACGCGCTTGGTAAAATGGCTGTGGGTGGATCCAGGGACGCGGAGAACCGGCAAGAGGAGCGGCAACGTGAGGAGTGCCACAACAAAAGCAATTATATGTGCGAATCATTTTACGAGCTGCCTCGCCGGCTCATCCCGCCGCTCCAGCCCCTCGCTATCCCCCAACGACAATGTGCGGAAAGCTGCTGCAGAAAACCCAACAAAGGCGAAAAAACAAAGGACATGGCAACGCGGGTAAAACAGCGAGCGACAACAAGCGAACAACAACAGTTCAAATGACAAAGAAATTGCCAACTCAATAAAAGCAACAAGAGCTGGCAAAAAACAATCCGGCAAAACCATCCGCATTTTCCAAACCCACCCGCACAGCCCAGCCCAATCGTAAAAAGGAAAAACGCAGCGAAAATCAAACGATTGTCAATGCGAAAATAAATCGCATTCTTTCATTTTCGTTATTTTGCCAGCTCTCGAACCCTGGCGTCCCTCCCCAAGGACAGCAGCTGCCATAAAACCAACTTTCGTCCCTGACATCCTTGATCAAACGTGAGGCATTTTTATATCGCTTTGTCTCTGGCTTCTGGCCAACTTGGTTCGATTTAGGTTTAAGCTTTAAAGCAACTCAAGCCATCACAATATCGCAGTTCAAATTTGGAAAGCAACTTAGCTGATTTAAATAAATTGTATGTATAATTAATATCTTTAAAGCAATTATATATAGACTTAAAAAAAATTTGTGAAGTGCAATCATGAGGCACTGGGAACTCAATTGCCTGAGGAACAAATGATATTTATGACTATTTTTGGTTTTTGAAATGAGACTATATAATACTTCAATAATAAATAATTGTCAGTAAAATTTTAAATGCTACAAATATTAATTCAATAAATTTTAAGTTGAATTAAATTAGAATTATATTATTATTGTGTTTATATTATTATCGAGCAGCATTTATATTAAAACAAGAGATTATTTCGTTTATGGAAATTTATATTTTCCTTGATTTTGGCCAAAATTTCTTAAATCACTGGTATAGTCAAAGTCTAAGTTTTAATAACTATTTAACGAAAATATATAATCTATATGGTTGTTTAATTAAAACCCATAGAAATCTATTTCTTATCTGTGAAGCCAAACTGTCAATAAATATAAATTTATAATTGGAAAACCTACCAACCCTATTTATTAAACATATTACGATTAATTTATTATACCATTCGTTTAATACCTAGAATATTGCACGTTATTTAAATTATTATCAAGGTGAAATTATGTGTGAAATTATTGGCTATAAAATTAAAGACAATTTATAGACTTGCCCAAAAAAGAATATATTATAAAGGTCACATAATACTTCAATTTAATTAGTTTTTCCGAGGCTTGTTATTTATTTATTATTTTGTAAGTAAAATCAATCATTTTCAGGCCACGTACTTTTATATATTCTATCAAACTCCCCTCCCACGATCAAGAGCTATTATGAAATGTGCAATTTCTCAGCCATTTTAAGTGCTGACATTTACAGCCAAACCGAAAAAATCATCGGAAAGCATTGAAGTCAGTTGCCCAAACAAAGCGATGACAAATGGCATCAAAGCTGTCTGCCAAGAGCCAAAGGGCGGGGCGGGGATGAGAACGAGGGCGAGAACAAAAACCAGATGAGTGCAAAGAAAGCCAAGTAAAGCAATAAGCTTTCAGCCAACTTGTCGCAGGTGACTTACCCAACTACTTAGCACATAAAACATCAACTCAACTATGACGGGGTGGCGGGGATGGTGAAGGGCGAGTACCTGCAAATACCTGTGGACATCGGAGGCGGAACTGGTGGCGTTACTGGTGTCTGAGGGCTGGCCCGGCAATTGGCGCTGCCTTTTAACGTTTATTAATAATTCAGGCCCACGTAAAAGTTGCGCTTCACTTAGCCAAACTCCCCCGTGAAGTGCGAAGAAGTGCTGGAAAATCGTGGAAAATCAGAGGCAAAAATCACGACGCGACGCGCGGAGGGAGTGGAAAGTACACGCCATTGTCTGCAGATGTTTTGTAGGAAAGGAGAAGAAAATCGAAGAGTGCTGAGGCGGCAGCTTTCCCAGCTCGCCACGTTTTCCTACATAAATAATGATTTCGATGGGCCTGACGTTGTTCTTTTTTCCCCATTTCCTGACTCCCCCTCCCGCCGTTTGCTTGTCCCCGTTGTTTGCTGGGTTATGATGACGTTTATAGGTGGGTCCTGGTCGTGGTCCTGCTGCTGATATTAAGTATACGCCGCATGGTGTTTGCCTTGTTTATGTCTGGTATTTGCTTTGGGTTTGATGTGTTTTCCTTGCCCGTTTCCTCCATTCTCCTCGGTTCTTTATGCCTGCGGTATAAATAGGAAACCAGAGATGCTGAAAGCTAATGTTGAATGTCTGCCAGAAAGGAGGACATGTTTTCTCTACGGTGAAAAAAGAAAACATGAAGTGTTGATGGGGGATTTAAAAGGAGAGAAATACAATAATCTGTAGCTTATCGCGTAATATTTATAAATATTTACTTTGTTTGAAAAGTTACCATTGTTGATGAGCTGTTATATAAAATAAAGTTAAGGTTTATTTGCAATGAAAAAGTAAAGAGGAATAAAAAACATTGGTTGCTTCAAGAGTAAAGTATCTGTTCTAAAAATTACGTGTAAATGGCCTTAGAATTGGTTTAAAATTAATATAAAATTTAAAAAAAATTATGCTGATTTCTTAAACTAATAAAAACGAACAAAGTACTGCATTCCGAAAGAAAAGTTAATGCATTTTTGGATTAGTTATGATCGATTTCCAGTTCGGCTCCTGATCCAATTGTAACCAGCAAGGGTGTAAAAACTTTGGTATGTACTTGTTTTATTTTAAATATTATTTTCACTTTATATAGCAACCGTTTTTATTTTCTATACATAACCTTTAATAATAATATTTTTTGTTGAAACTTTCCTTTCTTGAATTACATTCTTAAAAGGACTTAAAGTCTTTTAATCAATTTACTTTTCGGATTAAACTTTTTGGAGCTCCATTTCACTTTGAATATATTCCGGCACTTGGTTTCATTTTCACTTTCATAGTTGTTTCTTTCTACCCTGTGAGATACCTGTAGAGACGAGCTTCTGATAATCGAGGCAGCAGTCCGACAATGCATCGGACGCCATATAAACAAAAGCCCGGAACTACAGGGTAGGTCACGGGAGCGTTACTATTGAGGATCCCGGCCGGGAGTCCGTGCGCGTGTCCGTGTGCCGATCCGGTGTTGCAGATAGCCGGAAGCAGCCATTCCCCGGTAAACAGGGAAAGAAGAACTGCCATAAATATGGCGGAGGAGAAAACTTTTGGCAGCGTATCTGCCTTCGGGGCGTTGAGAAATTTACAGAAAAAAAAAAAGTCAAATAACAATTTGGAAAAACACGACAAACTTCGCCAGCAAAATGGTAGACAGCCAAGTGTACTTGAGCAAAAGTTGGTCGTTGCCGCTTTAGTTACAGTTCCGCACAGTTCGGGACGTGGACAGTCGAGCAGATGTCCTGTCGGTCTGAAAGGACAAAACAAAACAAACCCAGCCCCAGCCCCAACCCTGCCCACATCAACCCCTAATGCTCACCTTTGTCCACTGGCCGCAGCGCATTTAATATTTAAATTTGTTTGCATTCTTAACTGGGTCCAGGAAATCCGGGGCCGGGCCGGGCTCGCTGTCCCTCGCAGAAGGAGTTGAGGTCCGTTCGCATAAACTTTATAAGCAGAAATCATAATTCCGAATTCGTATCTGCTGGGCCCCAGCAATTTACGATTTCGTGTGCGCAAATGTGCAATTAAATGAAAATGAACTTGTTATTTATGTCTTCAGATCCAGGGCTGGCCAAAAGTTCCGCCTGTCCCGCCTCCTGGCCGCTTTTAGGGGGGTATGCCACGCCCAGCTGCATTTTAGTTTCCATTTTAATCTGTAATTTACAGCAAAATTGCGTTTATTTATGAGGCCGGGCGTGGTGTGCATAATGCGCTTTGGCCGCACACACAATAACAATAACAGAACTATACATTTTCCGCTATCTGATGCATATTCCTCATAAAAACATATGTATTTGTGTTAATTATGTTCCTTTCTGCCGCCGCCTCTGGCCGGCCGGTTGGTGTATTAAAAGCAGGCAGCAAACTTGTTTGTTCGCTCGTGTCCGTCCCAACGCCATAAATAAATGCCTGGACAATGGCATGTCCTGGCAAAATTGTTTTCAGATTCGCAATTACATTATTATGTGGCCGTGAGCTCTACACGATAGTTAGTTTCATTAATTGCAACCTCGGAGCATAAATCACTGCCGGCTGAAACCAACAACTTTATGAAGTCTCCAGTGAGATTTCAATTTCTGTAAAGTTTGCAGTGTTTATGAAACCAAGATGGAGGGTATTTAGGAGCAATATTTAGAACTTATTCTTCGGCACTGCAAGCTTCTGATTATAAATATATAATTCTTGATTTATAGTTTTCTTTTAATTAAAATTATTCTTCTTATCAAATATGTATCTAAAAGATATGACACATTTTTATTAGGCCTGCAAAAACGTTTTTAAACATTACAAGTAATTTATTTTATTAGCTCTTCTTTTGTGCTTCCACCTGCATCAAATGTATATTTTCCTTAATTGAATCCCTTTATCGGGCCATGTATCTGCATCTGCAACTGCAGCCGCATCTGTATCCCTACCCACATCCGTCGCCGTATCTGTATCTGTTTGCCTGCCAGTCTGCATTGCAGCCAAGAAGTCAGGGGACTTGGCCCAGTGTTGCCGTAAACTTTAATTAAATTAGTTCCACGATTTATCATGGCTTGGCAATCG
Organism: Drosophila lini; assembly: GCA_018905715.1. Lineage (NCBI taxonomy): Eukaryota > Metazoa > Arthropoda > Insecta > Diptera > Drosophilidae > Drosophila > Drosophila lini. The sequence continues at coordinate 12,107 of JAEIIL010002509.1, read as the reverse complement.
CTTAAAATGCCCAACGAGCTCGGAATCCTTAACGGATCCTGGCAGGACCAAGGCCCAGTCCGCTTACTCCTTGCCCTCATATTTCTTTCGTTCGTTTCTTTGGTTTTTTCGGTGCTGTTGCAGCCTTGTACAGGAATTAAAAGGTCCGCCGGATCGCATCCTTTATACACATTCCTTGTCGGTCCTTTCTCTCTTTTCCTCTTTCGCCTTTCTGTCTTTTTTCGACTGCAGCAGAAGGTCATTCGCTGTGAGTTATGGGCCAAGTGGTTCTGGCCACGTACCTCTCTAATGGGCGCATTTTGGCCCCACCAAAAGAAAAGGGAAAATATGATCAGCCGAAGAAGTTGTGAGCTTGGGGCCAATATTAATTAAATTAAAAGTATAATGTATATAAAACGGTCAAGAGCTTCACTCTGAAATAATTATGAAATTGTTTTACCACATGAAAAGTTTAGAGCTAGCCAAAAGTAGTGCGATTTTATAATCTACGGCATTCAAGCTTGTTAAAAAGGCTTACATATAATTGTATTTATTACATAAATACGGTTTAAGTGCCGTAAAATTTAAGAAATAATTTCTAAACGTTTAAGATTTAATTTTTTAGATGTAATTTCGTGACTTTTTTTTTTCCTTTAAATCCTCTTAAATAAATAGTCTAGTATAGAAAATGCACACAAATGTTCCTCTCAAAACCCCATCTACATACATCCAAATGCCATGTCAGAACATAAAGTAGGGAGTGCAAACGTGCCGAAAAGAAGTACTTAATGAAACCCCGACCGGGAAAACTCGTTTAAATTCGTACGAGGAACGCAGAGAGGCATAAGGAGCGCACGGAGCGAGCCAAAATAATTCTGTGCAGGGCCTGTGCCATTTGTTTTCAATTTGTGCGCTGCACTGAACACTCGCATTTGATGTTTGCCACTCCTACAGGCTCCCCCTCCCCCTGCCACTCTCTCTGATTTTCCGGCTGTGCTGCCCCGCTGTGCTTCCGTTAGCTCGCATTTTCACTTAGCCAAAAGCTTCTTTTTTTTGCTTTGGGCTTCCACAAGGAAAATGGCTTCATCGGAAGGCGACTGTAAAAATTCGCCATGAAACTCACGCTTTTGAGGTCTGCAAACGGACCTTGCGGGGCGATTCGCACCGAAAATGCACCGGATGCAAAAGTAATTTCAACAGCAGCGTGAGCTCAAGAGTTCTCAGGGAAAATCTCCCCTAGAAACCCCCCCTGAGGAGCCTCTAAAAACCCCCCTGGAAACCCCATGTCCTGCTTTTATGTTGCTGAAATGTTTAAGGTCGCGCAGCAAAGTTCTCGTGGCTGGTGCAAAGTTGTAACGAGAATTCGCGCATAAATTTGGTTGAAATCCAACAAGGCATAATTGCATGCCCAATTTGAGGCTGCACATTGCACATTGAGTAGGAGGACATTTCGCAGATAAAGATACAGCCCGCAGATAGGCAAAAACAGATACGTGGCGCAGAGGCCGCATTTGCCAGATGCGACGTCTACATACTCAAATATGAATTAGCATAAATTCAGAAGGTAATTAAAATCTCCAACTCGCCGGGCCCCTTAACCCTCGGCCGCCGTTTTCCCCGTTTTGGACACCAGCGACCCCATTAGCCATTATCTCGTGCGTGTGTGTGCGCTTGTGTGGAGTTTATGCAAGCGGCCATTTTGGAAAACGCACTGGAAAAATACAGAATCGACGCCAGAAATGGATGGAGTGGAGCACGAGCCGGAGTGCATTAAACAATTAATTAGTCGGGGGAATTGGGGAATTGTAATTGGTGCATATAAAAGCTACTTAAATGGATCGTTGCGCGGCATGATAAGATTACATTGTTGAAGCCACTGCACTTCAGGAAACGAGTTTTGAGAGTCTTTAAAATCTTTCTGTATTTAGTATACAAATTGTTTAAGATTTTGCATATAACTGGAAATAATATTGTAACAATTGTAGTTTAAGAATGTGAGGAATACATATTCCTCTTAGAGGGATTCTTAAAATCATAAAGCATTTTCCTAACCCCAAGATATTGCTTTATTGAGTCAAAGGAAAATAGATTTCTTGCATTACCATTTATCAGCTCATATTTATATTTACAATATTCCGAGGACACGCCCACCATCCGTTCCACTCTGATCTGCTAAACAAGCTGAGCACATAAAATACAAATGCGCCAACAGCAAATAAAACAAAGCAAGGAAAAGTATAAAAAACGACTCAAACTATATGCAAATTTTATGCGACTAGCCTTGGGTTAGACCAAAGTCAGACACAAACCGGCAGTGGGAAGAACCCAAAAAAAAAATAATATAAAGTGAGGCAGAAAGTGGAGCAGGAGGGCATCAAAAGTGGAAGGTCCAGACACACCTCCTTCCCACAGCACAGAATCCTTGATACATAAATACGCAAATACAATAGCAGCGAAAATTTTCGGGGGGGAAAGTAGAAAAAATGGCAAAGAATCGAATAAAATTCAGCGGTTGAATAGAGACAAAGAAGGAAAGGTAAATGTTTCACAGACGTGCTCCCATTTTCGCTTTCTTTTGTCCTTTGAGTTGTGAGGGAAATTTAGTTACGTTGAGATAAGTCTAGATCCTTTATAACCTATGACGTTTTTTAGTTCGTTCAGATTTAAATGTAATATAAATATAATTATTTTTAAGGATAAACATAACAGATTAAGGCTGTATTAATCTTTAAGAACCAACTTTACATATATATAATTTATGGGCTCTTTTTTTAATTTTAATTAAATTTCGATTGTTATTCATAATAAAAAGCTGAGTCAGATTAAAAAGAATTATCGGATGCTTGTACAAAGGCAAAAGCCCAGTGACTCGGTATCTTTTTATGTTTATGCAAAATCGATAAGATTTGTATATTATTAAAACCCCAAACCCCCTCAAAAGCAAATAGCTTCTTGAGAACCAAATACAAATGCATAAACCAACCAATAAATATTCATAAAGAGAATAAAAACCAACAAAATCGAGCCAATAAATTTTGTAGATAAACCAAACAAGTGTTGGCATACACACCAATTAATAAATCGTACAATTAACAACAATTAACGTAGACTATAAAAACTAATAAGCCAAAGTAAACTTGTGAATTTTAAACAGAAACAAATGTGCCAGCAATACGCACTAATAAATTGTTTAGATAACCCAACTAAATGACAGAAAACAAGCCATAAATCTGAACTGTATAAACTATGCCCACTAAATAAATATAAAACTATTTGAATTGCAAATACTAGAGGGAGTCCTGAATTGTAAAGAAAATAAAATATATATTAAACTGCCAATAGTTTCGAGTCTTGACTAATTTCCGGTGCACAGAGGTACCATACAAGTAGAGTACGAGCCTGAACCAGATGCCAATTCGTTCGCAGGCTGGGGGCGGAATTAAGGACACTGGTCCTGGCAGGGGATCCTGCAGAGTAAAAGTTATAGGCGGCAGCCACTGCAGGGCTGGAAGGAGTGGCCGGGCAAGGCTCAGACACTGAATTCCACCCGCTCGCAAATACGCAATTGCAGATGCGACGATGATGCTGGCGATTGCGGCAGTTTATTTATACTCCACAGCCCACAGCCCACAGCCCACGGCCCACGGCTCACGACCCACAGAAAGAGGCGCTGCCAGGGGATGGACGTTCCGGGGGCTTCGCCTGGATGGCAACATTTTAATGTAGCCCATGATGTTCGCCTCCGCCTCAGCCCGTGCCATGAATCTCATCTCCGGGTGGGCGTGGCAGCTGGTATAAGGAGGTGGCGTTCTTGCCGCATTGTGTGTGTGTTTTTTGCTGATAGATATAGATACACGGGTTCCAGCAGCAGCAGCAGCAGCAGCCCGATGCTGCCAAGCGATAGCGATAAAGCCGAGCGCGGCGTGCGATGCATGTTATAATGAAAACCCCTTAAACCAAATAATGTGCGCCCCCCCACCCTGGCGCATCCCTAAGTGAAGCAGGTCCTGCGAAATCCAAAAGGACGACTCGCGGAGCGAAGCTAGCTGGGACATTCATTACACAGCAGATTCTCCCAGATTCCGCGCAGATAAATTGCTCATCATTTCACATCGGATTTTGGCTTTCTGACAACAAGCGAAAAGCCAGCGCAGATTCCAGATACTCGGCTGCTCAGATACTCGGATACTCGTGCCAGCGTAGCATCAAAAATGCTGCAGAATCTCACCCGAGGCGCTGCGCAAAAATGTCTGAGAAAAATGAATATGAATGGCATTCCATTGAAGACAAACATGAATTAATAATGAACATTATTGGGCAATTATCTGGGTAAATGTTTTCATTAAAGGGAAAGCGAGGAATGTTTGAGAAATGTATAAAGATAAATATGCAAAGACGATTTTAAACTTATTTGTTTTAGTAAAGGAAGTTAGTAGAGGCTTGTTTAATGTTATTTTCCCCTCTTTTCCCAAAACCTATCTGATTTTCCCAGCTTTTAGGTAATTATTTTCTGAATCTGGCAAAGCCAATAGCCAATAAATAAACCCGTACCCTCCCATAGCTCATTTTGTCATCGAGCACTTAAGTGAGACGCTGCGAAAACATAAATTAAATGTCAAAAGCATAAATATTTTCGCCGCATACACACGCAAACCAGAAGCAGGACAGACGGCTTCCCCTTCCTGGCTTCCATGAACTGCCTGCAATGGCGGTGGCCCAGAACTTCCGCCAGAAGCCAGAAGCTGCCAAAAGAAAAGGAACCGCCAAACCACCGAACACATCAGCGGGCTCCGAGGGAAGTGGCGGCGAATAAAATGCCAGCAGTGCGAAAACTTTTAACATGCAAATGCGTCGCCGTTCTTTCTTTTTTTTCTCGGGCTGCTCCTGTCCCTTTTTATTTTAATTTTATTTCGTTTTTAATTTTCAACAAAAGCAGGGCGGGCGGGGCGAACGTGATATCGAAGTTGGCTGAGATAAGTGCAGACAGTTATCTGCCACAGGACTATGCCACGACCACGACCACGACCACGCCCACGCCCACTGCCATCGCGGTCGTCAAGGAAAAGTTTTAATTTCAGTTTTGGGCACAGAAATTTTTAACGGCATGCAGCTGTATCTGCATCTGCGAGTTGGAGTTCGCGAGTTGCGGGTTGCCAGCACTCCTATCTGTGTATCTGCATTTTGCATTTTAATTGCAAATGGAAACAGTTATCTAAATTGGCCGAAATATTAAAACGACGCATCGGTCTGGCTGTCGGTGTCCTTTTTCTTTCTATTTTTTTTTTTTTTTTGCGGAATCCGCCAGATGCGACCTCAACATGGGACCCAAAAAAACATACCACCATTTGCGATTTCGAATGCGAGCTGCGAAATGCGTTACACATTTTTGGCACAAGGCCAGCCTGCATATTCGTAAAAAAGAATCCCGTTTAAGCCCCCTCTGCAGTGGTCTGTCCGGGTCCTTAAATCCCCGCCTCACAGCCCTCGAAATCGTGGAGAGCACAGATGAGTTCCGTCCGTAATTTGGCTTAAAGCGCGGGGTTGGCTATTATTCTTTTCGGGATATTTTAAACAATTACAGGACAATAAAAATGTTATTTAATTTAATGACAAATTGTTTTAAATTAAATGAGAAAATGTTAATAAAAATAATTATTGCTTTGCCGAATGAATTTCGTAGACCTTAGAAAATGTTTTCTAAGACAATACTAAATATTTTCCATTGCTAATGTCTCCTTTCTGATCAAACAAATAAATTTAATTTAATTACCATTTAACATCCCAAACTATTAATACATTTAAGGCGTCCCAATTCTTTGGAAGTTAATTGACAAATCTTAAGCTCGGGCTAATTCAATAACAAGAAAAGTGAACTATCTTAGGAAAATCCCCTAACTCCATTAAGTTCGAAATACGTAACCCAATGAATCATTGTCGTAATCCCCCAAGTTAAGCTTAAGGAAAACTCCACCAATCCATTTCCAACTTCCGCCTGACTCTGACACTGACCACGCCTCTTTCCGAAAGTGTTCGAACCAAGTTTTGCCGGCAAAGGGAGATTAAAGGCTGCCAAAGCTCGACTGAGATGCAGATTCTTTGGCAATGCAAATCGTAATTTCTCCTCCTTTTGGCTGCTTTTGTTTGCCTGGCTCGGTTTGCTGTTTGCTGGCCAATCGCTGGGGCAATTAGTTAAATTTATTATTTGCGCACGCACCGCAACCACAGCAGCAGCAGCAGCAGGATCCCCCGAAAGCGAAATGGGGGCGGCGACAAAGCAGTTTGCATTTGTCTCCGCATGAAGGGATTAATGACAGGCAACAAACAAGCAACCGAAATCCCAGAAAAGCCCCCGCCGCCTTGCCACCGAGACCGACACGAGTGCCATGCAATCTTGTCACTCACATTCAAATGCACGGTGGAAAATAACGCCCTAGTTTGGTACTTAACTATATTTGTTACAGGAAAAATAAGATTATAATACGTATTAATTATTGAATATTAAAAAGGATCAAATGTTGAAGAGAAATTTGGCTTATGGAAACAATTCATTATTTCAATTTAAATTGTTTAAAAACTATATTAATTTTAGTAGGAGAATTTTTAGACATTAAAAAGAGGAGAACATAACTTCATAAATAAAAATAGATATCTTTAAACTTTTACATAACTAAATGCTTTCTAATATACAAACTACAACTGAAACATTAAAATATAGTTTTACGACTTAGAAATCTAACAAATAGTTGTGTTTTTTATGGCAGATTATAATGATACCTTTAGTTAAAAGTGAATAAACTTAAATTAGCATGATAAGCTTATATAAAGACAAAATAATAGGTATCCTAGTGCGTAACATATCAATAAAATCTAGTAAAAGTTAAAGCCAATCCAGAAAACGTTCAACGATTCAATACTCAAACGATATCCCGCATTTTATTCTCTGTTTTAAGCACCGCCCGCCGCCCTTTCGTTATCGTAAATATTTGGCTTAAAGGCAGCGATGGGCTAATTCGTTTTTATGCCCGCTCGCATGAAATATTTAAATTATTATTTATGGCAGAGTTTTTCCCATTTGCATTTGCCATTCGCCGATTTCCATTCTCCATTCTGGCCACTCGTCCTGCATCCCTGTCGCTCCGTAGCCGCATGTTAACGGATGTTGGGGGAAAATGGTTATGCATTCGTCCATAAATTGCCCAGGACTCATAAATCAAGCGCGCGAGACTTCAATTAATGCCCCACTATTGCCAGCGATAATTCATTTACTAATTTATCTCTGGCAAACAGAGAGAGCGGGCGGCGTGCCAGCATTAATTACAATGCAATTACTTATGCGCGTAAAAGCGTACATGCTCATAATTATCTGATTGGAGGCGTGGCACTCGTTTGCATTTGCATATGCCACAAGCTGCAGCAGAAGAGGAAGAAGAGCTCCAAAATTGGGACAAATTTGAATTGGCGGGCAATTGCATCAAGCAGTGCAAGCAGTCTGTGGTGAGTAATGTTTTTTCAACGCTGCTTGTCTGGGGATCATTCGATCGGTGAAGGGGATATTTAAGGGAAATTACGATATTGATGGAAGAGAGGGGAAAAAGCATTTGAATTTTTACAACGGACAATTGCGTCTCTCTTTTGCTTTTTAATTAAATATATAACAATTTATAAGCATAATTACCAACTACCATTAAACTTCATTTATTAGTTTTAATGCTGGTTAAAAAAAAGATACACATACAGTGCAATTTGCAACTCCTGATCACACAATTCGTTCTTGGCAGCTTATCAGATTAAATGTAAACAGTAACCCTGGCACAAAGCCAAAAATACAGCTGCCAAAAAGCCAGGAACCTGAGTTTGGCATAGAGTCAATATTGGCATTCACTTTGAGAATAATTAATTAATGCTAAAGATATAATAAGCCAAGAAGTTGAAGTGTTAGATTATTTTAAAACAGGGGAAATAAAAATACTTTAATTCATAGAATATTTATTAAATCAGGAAATATTTACTGATTATTAAATACACCTTAAGAGTCCAGAGATTCACATTAAATTTACACAATTAAATTCTCAATGAAACTTGTCAACTTTTCTTATAAAATTTACACAGTTAACGAACATACTTCATTTTTTGAAGACATAATTATAAAAGTTATTGTTTAATTAGTCTAGAAGCCCAAAACTTAGCTTCACTTTGCAAACAGCACTCAATTTGTCACCAAATCGTAATTAGCTAGAGATGATGAAGTATTTTTTAAGCACTCGGCGTCACTTCACATCATCAGCAAACACATTAAAGTCACCGAAATCTCATTTCACATCAGCACACAATTTGGGGACTTTTATCAAATCTTCAAACGCGATACTCACCCAATCAAATTTCACGTGCCGCTGCCCGCGTTTTATTGTGATGACGATGGCTCCTTGGCTCTCTCCTCCCTCCTGCTTCCATCCTTCTATTTGGCAGTGCATCTAGGCGACAGTCACGACATGGAGCATCATCATCAGCAGCCGCCATCGTCAAACTCGTAAAAGTAAGACCCAGCAGTCTTTTGTTTACAACCGCCGCGTTCGTCGTCGAGGATGTGGCGGAAAATAGTGGGAAATCGGTTGTGGGAGCCGCGGCATCTGGTCCACTGCATCCTGGCCAGAAGATCCCAGTCGAATGAGCGTCCTGTCTGTGGAGGCGGCTCGTTTTGGAAGCCAAACGCTCGACGGCGGATACGCTTTCCAGGTTCCAACAACAGCATTACACAAAAGTGCAGGTCGGAAGCAGTGATGGCTCTCATTTTGGAGGCGAAAATAAAAGCTGAAAAATACAAGACATCTAGAACGTTGAAAAATTGAAATGAAATGGAAATTGAATAAAAACGAACTAGAAAAAACGAAAAATTTTTTTTCGGATCATACATATATATATTTAAATATATATTATATAAAAATATTATTTAAACTTAATTCAATTTTAAACAAGAAAATATTTTGACTATTGCTGGAAAAAGTGATCATATGACAGACTTCAATCGACTTCTTTGGTCTTATTTTTAATTCTAGAAAGTTTAAAGGCAGAAATTGATGAAATCAACGTATTATTTAATACATATTTCTGTAAACTAACTTACGAAATATTTACCATACTATATATACAAAAATGAACCACTCCATGGCCAGATGAGCAACACTGCTCCACCAAGGTAAGTCCCAAGTCAAACTGCGCAGGCGTCGGCTCTTTCATCGCACCATCCTCCTGGAAGTCGCCTGTGGAGGAGGAACAGAAAGCCAGCAATGTACTCCTTAGCCAGGCCGCACTGTTGCCATTTTCCGCGGCAGGGTGGCACTAAACTCCTGTGCCTGTGCAACACGATTTCCACCCCTAAACCTCACAGAGCCGCACATCTCACAGCTTGCGTTCCAATCGACTTTTGCTGGCTCTCTCACTCTCTCGGGGGTGTTTCTGGCCCAAAAATCAATAAAAGTCACGTCGACGTCCATGTTGGGCCGCTCTATCCTCAGCCTCCGGTTCCCGGGCAGACAATGAAATGATGTTCTAGCCAAAGGAGCGGCAGGATGAGGTCGCAGGACGCAGGACATAGAACGGGCTGGAGGCTGGGAACTGCAGACGAGGACGCACGTGTTGTCCCTGGACTTCTGGCTTGGATGCGTGCGAGCGGCAGCAACAATACCAATTACAATAAAGACAGACATTTAGCCAGGATTTCATTTGGTGCGGGGCGCAGGACATGTGCAAAAAAAAAAAAGAAAAAGGAGAAAAGATAACGGCAAGAGCGAGGATGAAAAATTTGCCAAATGTATTCCAGCTACGAGTTTCTAATGGAAACAATTAAGTCATTAGCAAGTGTTGATTTTAGTGAGCGATGAGAGCCGGGCTGGGGCTTAGCCAAACTAATGTGCCCGGGCCATAATGGAGTCCTTCGGGGACACACAGCCCGACACGGCCCACACACACTCGACTAGTTGTTGTGTCAGCGGCAGACCCAACTCGTTGGGCCGCCTTACAAATGCCTCGCATTTTTCTCAATTACAATGAACAACTTACTTCGGGTTGGCTTTTCGGGGAACCCCCGTCCCCCGCCACCACATACATGCCGCTGTGTGTGTGCGTGTGCTTATGTCAAGAGGTGAACTGACTGCCATTTTTTAACCATGATTGAAGAGTTAAATGTTGTGGCACTTTGAGCGGGCCCGGTTAACTTTCTGGCAAATGACTTTCGCCAGTATTAACTGTTTGGATACGAACTTGGGAGTTTTTTGGGGTCAAGGTGGGACATTTAGGGTCTTAAATGGCAGATTTAAGGCATTTAAAAGGTTCTTATCTGGAGTGAATTTTACATTCGTTTATTTTGGTTTCTGGCGATTCAAATCGTTGGAGGGTTGAAGCTTACCTATACCTTTAATTCAGAAGGAACGTAAATACGCTTGGTATCTTGATAATTTATCCTTGGCTTCCCTTTTTATGCTGGCCCATTAAAATTGTCATCTAAAAATGTCTTTGGAACATAAGGATTTCCGAACGATAACATAATTTTAAAGAAGTAATATTGGTTTTGCCTTTAACATTATTTTTGCTTTTTAAAATCAAGCCATGGATGGCCACATCAACCCCTGAAACTTCCTTTCGCAGGCCCCATTCCATATACCCGACTGCCCGAAAGTAACCCCACCATATAGGAAAAGACCGATTAAACTTTATCAGAGAACGTTATTTACTTATGCTTATAGGATGCGTTGTACATGTATTAAGCCGACGGATGCAGAGCAAATTCTTAAGGCACAACGGTCGCTCGAGTCGATCTCGAGTGTGTCCGAAAATAAGAGAGTCTGAATGGGAGCTAATTGAATGATTCATTAATAATATAAACACAGGCCGCATCCGGGCTGGGGAATTGCCGAAAAAGCGAGACGAGATGCTGCTGTGGGAGGGGTCCAGTCTTGTGGCGTGGGAATGGAAGTATACGTGGATGTGGTGGCCTTACGAGAACGACGGCACCGGGACCGGGATGACGGTCTGGAAGAGATGGAGCCGGGCGTCGGCATGTCCCAGTTTGTTGGTGGCGTTGCAGTAGTAATCCCCAAAGTCCTCCACCGACACACTGTCGATGCGCAGGACAGAGGTGGTGATCTCAGAGGAGGAGGCCGTGTTGGCCACTTCGTGCTGCCGGCTAGACTGCAGCTGGATGCCGTTTCGGTGCCACACCACAGTGGGTGCCGGATAGCCCTGCACGGAGCACTCCAGTTCCGCGGTGTGGGACACCATCTGGGCCACCTTCGGTCGCTGCACGGCAATCTGTGGACGGAACTCCACCTCCACTCTGATCAGCCTTTTGTCAGGCTGGCCCTCGCCGTTCTCGGCGATGCAGTAGTATCCTCCGCGATCCATTCGGTGCACTGTACGGATCCGGAGAGTGGGCTCCGCCAGGAAATGCCCACCAGCCGGCATAACGGCATTGTGTTCACGAGCCCAGGAGATCGTGGGTTTGGGGAAGCCATTAGCGTGGCAGGTCAGCTCCAGGTTCTGTCCCTCGGTGACCAGAGTACTCTTCGGGGTACTCTCCGAGATCACCGGCGGGGTCTTGATCTGAAGGTTCAGCTTTTTCATCACCTTCTCCGTGGCGGAGACGATCACCTGGCACTCGTACGGACCCATGTCGCTCACCTCTATCTTTTGGATGCGGAACGTGTAGGTGGCACTGCCAGACTTGGGTCCTTCGGTGACCGTCACGTTGTAACGCTGATCTGTGAGGCTAAGCATATTACGCATGGAGAGCACCACCGAGTTGGTGTCCGACTCGCTGGCCCTCTTGGCCCAGCTGACTGTGAAGGGGCCCACATCCTCCACTGTGCAAGTGAACTCGACGCTGTCGCCGACACTGGCCACCACGTCTTTGCTGATCTGGCTGATCACTGGTGCTCCGAGGGCGGACTCCAGACTGATGGCGAGGCCCAGGAAAAGGCAGATAAAGAGCCGTGGATTCGCCATGGCTGAGGCTGAAAAGGAATATTTTCGTTAATTGAAATAAAATACAAAATTGCAAATAATATATAAGATAACTAGTAGCTTGAAATGTTAAACAACTGAAAATTATTTTGTTAATTCTTGATCTAATTATT
>JAEIIL010002499.1:0-13119 GCA_018905715.1 Drosophila lini | reverse complement strand
CCAATCTGCAAGGGTATACAAACTTCGGCGTGCCGAAGTTAGCTTCCTTTCTTGTTTGAATCTGTTTTTTAAGGCTTATACATATTTCAAGTATTTAATGCTAATTTCTTTTTGAGAAAATAAAACTGCAGCTCATAAATAATAAGTATATAATAATAAAATAATAAAATGCTGCACCAAGTTTTAATTTCTTAAAAATGTTGTTTCAAAATTCGGATTATTTGTTTTTGAAAGTGTTGTTTTTTATGTTCTCTTAATGATTTTAATCCCACTTACAGCTAATTGCACTTAATTTCTTTCCAAATTCGACTTTTTCAAAAAAACAAAAATTGTTTTTAGACAAATGAGCCTTACGGTTGCTTCCACACTTAAGGTAGTCGTCGCTCTCTCTGGATTTCTTTTCGAAAGTCATAACATTCACGTTTTTATAACTTTATCAGTGAGGCATATTTAATACAGATGTGCGCTGGGCAAAATAAATTTGTCGCATGTCATAAACAGGGCGCTGGGATTCTTTATTCCTTCAGCCTTCCTCCTTCTGCATTTTGTTTTTTTCGTCAGGAGGAAGAGGGTCTTAAATTTTTAATGAAACACAAACATATTTTGTAATAGGTTTTATATGCCGCTCTCTCCTCTCACTTTCTCTTCCGGCTCCCCGCACACAATTCACAATTCATTGTGTATTTGAAAAGCGCTTTGAGTGCCTGTGTGTGTGTGGCGAATATGTATTAGTAAACATGAGGCTCCTCCGGACTCTCCTGCAAACCCTGTTAAATGCAAATCCCAACCCAACCCAGTCCAGACCAGTCCAGTCCTGGTCCTCTCCCCATATTGCCGATTTGGGTTTTGGGATCAGTTGGTCGCTTTGGGTGCCATTGTGGCATTTTCCGTTCCGTTTGGCCAACTGTGCAAATATGAAAATCGGTTTAAAGTTTAAACAAGCTTTTCGCATTAAATTGACAAACAAACATTTAGCGGCTCGGCATGTGCACACACACACCTTCGAGGCCGAAAACATAAGCCTCTAAATGGCCAGAAATTCGGATTCCGGAGCGTGTCTTGCCATCCTTAGGCCACTATTACAAGGAGAATCCTTTTTCTTTCGCCTTTGACAACCAAGAAAACTTGCAACCAAAAGTTACGTGCATACGAGAGAGAGTGAAAAGTGGAAAACTTATTTCCACCACACGTCTGGTAGTGGACCGGGTAGAACCGTTGACGTGCCAGTGCAACGAATGGGACAGCTTTTTAAATTTATTTATGCGCGTGACCCGTGACAGGGGAAGAGGCACCCCAACAAAGGATGTGGATGTGGAAATTCAAGCATACAAAAAGGAGATTATAACAAGGAAAACTGCCTGACCTTGCCAGAAATCGTGCTTAAAAGGTGTCAATCTTTAACTTAGTTTTTTGGGAAGTGGAAAATAAGGTAGAACTAAAAAAACTACTTGTATTTTACTAGAAGAAGTTCTTGGTTAGATAAAAAAGTGATTTAATTTCTATATTTTATGTATGTCTTTCTCATCATAATTCCCTACTTATTATTAACCTTTAATATGTAATTCAAAGTAAATGTATAGGAAAAGAGATTTTTTAACTAAAATTAGCTTGTGAAAATTCTGTTTAAAATAGCGTAAACTGATATTTTCTGACTTATATACCTATCTTAAAAATTGCAAAACAATTTAAAAACATGTAAAAGCAATGCCAAAAATGTTTACAAACAATTTTTCGGTTATTAAACCTTTCGAAATAAATTGAAATTCACCCTTTTCCTCACTCTATTAGGCGAAATAAAACCAAATTAAATTATAATAAAACAGACAAAAGCCGTGAAATATTCAAATAACTCCCCTGAACACACACACCCGCACACAACACTCTCGGAACACAGAATCACGGTCAGTAATTGAGTGTTATAAATATTGTGGAAAGTTCACTAGTTCATATTGCGGCCATCAAAGGAACCGCTCGTAAATGGTTCGGCAAATAAAATTCCTTTGTGTTTCACGAGCTTGACACGCATTGTCGGAATTGGACATTTTTATAGCTATAGCTATGGTATATAGCTTTTGGTTGGATAAAGTAAAAAAAAAAGTGAAAAAGAGAACTCTGGAAGCTCACCTTTAAAGTCTCCCCCAGCTAAAACTCAATTAAGTCGAGTCTTTCTGTCGCGACATTTCAAATGCAATTGGAAAACTTTATTTTCTGCTCGCGAAATGGGTACAAAAGCCTTTTGTATACGCGATAAATTAAAGCCAGGTCTTTAAGCTGACTGTGTAGGTTTTTTTTGACCAGATTGCAGTCTCGAAGTTGGCAGTAGTTGCCTCGTCCTCCTCCTGCCTTTGTTGTTCTTTGAGTTTTGTTTTTTGACCTCCAAAAGTTGTGCAACCTCAATTTTGATGCCTTTTCGGCTTGACTTGAATTTGGCCTGTGTTTTCCCCATTTTTTTGGGCATTTTCCTGTGCATTATTACACATTTATTTGCATGTTTTTTTCGGTTGGCCTGATTTCTCGATGTCTGCCCCTGCTGTGAACTGTGAGCTGTGAGCTTTTATTTAAAGGCTGCACTCGCCCCAAACGCGTGACTTTTCATGGCACGTGATTAACTTGACCCTTCACCCTCCCCCCCACACACACACTCCCTAGTAGTGCTGTGTGTGTGTGTTGTGTTTACTGGGGGTCAGCATGCAAATGACCATGGTCCACCGCGTGTTTGCATGTTATAAATACTTTCACTTTTGTTTATGGCTACCCTACACACTGTGCTGTGTGTGTGTCTGCGTGCTTTTAAATTTGAATTTTACGGTTTTCACCTGCTTCTTTTCACTTGGTTACCTGTGCTGAGACCTGGCCCGTGTCTGGTACCTGTTGTTGCCATAACTGAGATTGCTTTTACATTTTGATGCCACCTTTAATGCGTTGCCCAGAAAAGTATGCTACGAAACCAGGCGGATGAACATGGCAGGAACGTACGCGGAAGTTTTTCACTGAAACAAAGTATTTTTTGTGGCTAAATTGTAAAAAAATATATATTTTTAAAAGGTATTTTCTTTAAATTTAAATAGGAAACTTAGTTGAAATGGTAATAATAAGGAGAGGTATTTAAAAAGGTCTTCAAATGTACTTGAACGTTTTTTCCTGAAACAACATTTTTTTAAGCTAGCTAAACTCTTCACAAATATACTTTTTAAGGGTGTTTTCTTGACATTTAAATATAAAACTTATTTGAAATTTTCATTAATGGAAATTGTAACCAATTAATTCAAGCTTAAAATTTACTTGAAACCAAAAATGAAGTTATTTCTGTAGTAGAAAGTTGCATACATTTAACATTAATTGTTTAACTTACTTAAAATGCCATTCATGTTAAGTTTAATCAATTAGATTGGCTCTTAAAAATAATTTCTTTGAGAAAATACTCCATTCCACTACCTTGTAATCCCAAACCCTTTAAGATTATATGTATATGTGCTCTGCTTTTCTAATTAATAATTATTAATCAAAACCAAAAACAACCAGTAAAAGCAACAATTGGTTAGACAGCTCTCTTCCTTAGTCGATAATGACTTGATATCCGATAACGAAGGTCACTACCAAGGAGGAGTGGCAGGAGCAGCAGCAGGAGTAGAAGCAGGAGCAACCATCTCGAATGGCTGACAGTGAACAAAACCACAATCGCCGTCTGAGGTTGCTGCTTCTGGCGGGCATCCAGTTTGTTGGTCTTCTGGCTGGCCTTCTGATAAGCTTAGAAGCTCAGGAGTCTGGAGCCATGCCAGTGGGCCAAAACATGGCCATTAATGTGCAGCTGTGCGCCACTTGCAACTGCCGCCGTGGGCTGTAAATTTGCTGGCATTGTCGTCGACGCTT
This sequence comes from Drosophila lini, assembly GCA_018905715.1. Classification (NCBI taxonomy): domain Eukaryota; kingdom Metazoa; phylum Arthropoda; class Insecta; order Diptera; family Drosophilidae; genus Drosophila; species Drosophila lini. The sequence continues at coordinate 9,249 of JAEIIL010002499.1, read as the reverse complement.
ACAAATTGCCACCGGGGAGGAGCGCCATGTGTGCATGTAAATTAGCTTATTTAAAGTCGGTGGCAGCGATGGCGGGAGTGTCCTTGCGTCCTTGTGGCGTCTATTGATTGCTGTTTAGTTTAGTGTGCCAATATCAACGTGGCACATGTGCGGCAAGTGTCAGACGTGTGCCAACGGCAGTTAGGCTACTTGTTAACGCGTTAAAAGTGCTTTAAAAAGGGGGACATTGTGCTTTGCGACTCCATTTATATGTAATTATTATGTAAATGTGGGTTTACAAAATGTATATATATTACCAGGCAATATTCTGATAATCCAGAGACTTGTTGAGACATTGAATGGGGTTTTAAATTGGGGATTTTTAAGGAAGTGCTGCTATATTTATATTCTTTAAAGGATTTTTGTGCTTTTTTGGATCTTTAAAAGTCTCAACAAATTTTAAAAGTACTTTCTAATTTTTAACTAAAGTTTATAACTATTTATTACCCTTGTTAAAGAGTTTATTCTGCCTTAATTATTCTCCAGCTTATAAAAATCACAATTTTCATTATTTCCCTTTAAAAAATATTTTTTAAATGCCTTTCTCTTCCTCTCATTTTTCCCTAATTATCACGTTAATGTTAGAACACAAAATATACAATTTAATCACTCAATATTCTGATTATCGATAAGTCCTTTGGAGGTTCATTATTTTCCCTTTAACTGCTCTTGGTTTTGTTCACGTCCTTTTTGTACATACCATTAAATGGTTGATAAATCACATCGGAGGGCAAGGACAAAAGGCAGCACAAAGTCATGTGCGACTATAAATTTAACGAAAGAATGTGGCATGTTGCAACCATTAAGTACTCTGTAATGAACTTGAAATAATCCTTGCCAGAAGTCGTACAAGGAGTTTTACAAAATGGCAAAACAGAAATAGGAACAAATAAAAGAACAAGCAATAACAATCATTTTGTATTAGGTTCTTGGAAGAGTTTTTGAATTATGCTTAGATAAAGGAACATTTTCCAAGGCATTAACTAGGGGGAAATAATACAAAATAATATTTAATAAATAATATAGATTTTATTTAAGAAATTTAAGTAGTTTAAAGCTCTTTTATTTATAGTAATTAAAATATAAAATAAAAACACTCAAAGCAATCATTATTGGTAATTATAAATCCCCCAAAAACCAGGGCTATTCTCACTAAAAATCATGCTAAATACCTATAACACAACGAACCCTCCATAAAAGCACCACTAATCACACCTAATCATACCTGTATATAAGGTTAATGCGTTCAATACATATTATAGTAGACGCAAATGGCGTAAACAATGCATTCGCTAATGCAAACATGCCGGCATTAAATGGCGCGATGGGATCTGCTCGGTTATTTGTGGACTGACTGTGTACATGGCACTGGAACCGGCCACTCCATTAGAGGCTAATCTCCGGCGCGCTCTTGTCGCATGTTTACCTTCCTCGCAGGAAAGTGTTCAGCTGTCCCGATTCCTTTTTTTTTTTTCGGTGCGCTGCTGGTCTGGCTTTGCGGTCTGGTTTGGCTGGTTTGTCTGGTGTGAAAGCATGGCCACAAAATGGCCATAAAACATTACCCAGCAATAATAATAACGAAATCAACCAGAGCTGAGCAAACGCTCATAAAACAAACACAAACAAACACCACCCGTGGGGGCAGGGAAAGCTACACTATTTTTGGCAGGGTGGGGATTGCAATTCACCTTCTGGCATTAAGGTTGAAAGTGCAAGCACTTAAAAAAAAGAGAGAGAAATTTTGATCGAATTTTTATTTAAGAGAACGAGAATGTAGAGTCTGGAGCTAATTAATTTTGAAGGAGAATTATTAGTTTTTAAAAAGAAACGCAATTTTTGAAAGCAGAAATTATAGAGATATGTTTCACAATTTAGTTGTACAGATACTTTAAATATAATTACTTTTAAAATATCTCAGAAGGATGTTTATTTAGATAGAATAAGCCCTAGTTTCTCCTTACTTTATAGACATTTTTTTATTAAATTCTTCAATTACAACTTCAAGACTTGTCTTGTCTTTTCCCCACCAACAAATGTTTCCTTTGAAGTTTGTATAGATGTAGACTTAATGCAAAATAATAGTTAATTAGGAGAAACCTATTTATTACCGCCTCAGGGAGAGAATGTTCTCTCCAAATAGTAAGATATCTATTTCGGACAGTGTTGTGTGTGCGCGTTTCCTCTCTCCTCTGAATAAGTCATAAACTACTGGCCAAAATTTGTCTCTGACTGTCGCGCGGCAGTGGTCCTAAGTCAACAACAACAACGGCAAATCCCCTCCGCCCCACCAATTAGTGTTGTGATTTGTTGTGCGTTGCTGTGTGCCTGCCCCTAGGTATCCTCAGGTAGCTCAGATATCCCGGGATTAGTGCAACAGGAGTGCATCTCGGAATTCCGGCTGGCTGCCACATGGCGCCCATTAGCGGATGCTAATGAGTTGGCTGCGGGGCAAGTGTCTCCGGCGGAGTTGCAGTAGGGGATAGGAGGGACGACTCATTTGCGTGCGAGTGCCATTTAATTTGGGCGCACAAAGTGCGCTAATTGAAACCCTCTCAGGTGTAGCTCCAGGTGTAGGTCTTTCCCGCAGCATCCAGTTCATCGGGTTTTCGGGTTTACGGGTTGCTATGATGCTGCTGCTGCTGCCTTTTGTTGCCAGCTATTAAAGGCGAATTGCTGTCGGATGGTTGCATAAATTGAAAGGACCTGTCTGTGCCATTGCTGCTGCTGCTGCTGCTGCTGCTCCTGCTTTTCCTGCTCGATTCATAGAATATTACGTATACGCATTCGCACATGTCGTGGCAGTGGGAAAACCGCCTCACATCTGCTCGATACGAATGGGTCTTGCATGTGGATAAGGACGAGGACGAGCGAGCACGTGGGCTGTATACAGTCCCAAAATTTATTGCTGCCGTTGTTGCTGCTGCCTGGGCATTGTCGTTATGGCAGCATTTGTTGCGCTACTTTCAGCCTCCCAATTTGTCGTCGTCGTTGGCCAACTTTGTCTCGATGTATTTACTTTGCCAGCCTTTGTCTAGGCCCAGAAAACTCGTTTAAAAAAGGCTTTTGGGCCCAAAATGCTGGCATTAGATGTGCTGGGCCTTCAATTTCTAATTTGAGCCAGCAAATTTGAATAAAATGAACTTCAGTCTGTTTTATTGAGGCCCCCAAACCACCAAAATGACATCTTGTCCGAAACAGAAAGCTTTGAAATTTCCTGTCGAGTAAGGATAATTGCCATAATTTTAAAAATAAAACTGAAATAGTGACTGTAAATATTATATTTGGAAGGAAATGTAAGGAAAAACATTACTTTTTCTATGTTATTTAAATTAGGATTTGATAAATAATAAATTTTACTTTTAAATTGCAAGGAAACATTGAAAATTTTTTGTAATTTATAAACCTTCAGTGGAATATTTTATGGGATTTTTAAGGGGTTCTTAAATGAATTTTGATTTGATTTTAATTAAGATTTTTAGCTTCATTCATGATAAGAATAATGAATTATTTAGTTATAGAAATCATCAAAATCATATTTGTTTATTATATTCCCCAAAACTTGGTCTTAATACAAATATAAGTACTATAAAATTGGCCAACATTTGCGGTCATAAATTAAATTTGAAGGCACTTCCTATAAACATACTTAATATAAGGCATATTATTATTAATGAGCAAATATATGTTCTTTCAAAATGCTCACACACAATTATTGTTTATTATGGTCTTCATTTTCCTGATGATGTTTATGACCAAAAAGATTTACACTCATAACTTGGTTTATGTTTTTTTAAATACTTGCCACACTTGTGTATATACATCTGTGTCTATAAATTACCCAAAGCACTTTTCTATGATTTTCCTTTAATTAAATCAAAAGAAAACCAACAAATTAATCACCTGAAATTACACTATATTTAAAGCCAAGTCCCATTAAGTTGGCCCATAAAATTAATGCGGCCCACAAGCGAATACAAAAGCCACACGAACTCAACCATATTGGTGGACGATAGATAGATATTTAATTAAGATGAATGGCTCCGAAGGATGCCCCGACTAAAGCGAGATAAATCTTTGGCTACTTTTAGCGTCCACACAAATCATTCATGGCACACACGGCGAATGATGACAGTTTAAACGAGTATTCAATCCGGGTTGTTCACGTTCACGTTCTCGTTTGGTTAGCCAGCCGCTTGCCCTCTCGCCTGATGAGACCCATTATGTCGGCCATGTCCATGCCAAAGAAAGAAGAAAAGAACCCCAGTGGTGGTGGTGGGGAGCAAGTGGCACAGGACACAATGTTGACATAAACAAACACCAGGGCATTTGTCTGCGCTTGAATGATTGCAGAGACAACAGCAACACACACAAGATTTTTGCCCCCAAACACGAGTTCCGAGTTCGAGGTCCGGGTCCGGGTACGGGTCGGGTCCAGGTCCTGGTCTTGTTCCATGTCCTTGTGCCCCTTTAATCGTGTTTGTAGGTCAGTTTACCCTTGCCATTATCCCCCTTCCCGTCCGCCGTTTGCATTGCCAATAATCAGAGTCCGCCAGCCGTCGCTGCTCTTGGCCTCACTAATTTGTTTGGCCCCGGACAGTGCCGGGGAAAGGGGGAATAATACTCTACTCCAAGGCAGTCTCAGCGAAAGTGTTATTTTTTTTTTAAGCTGTCCACCAGCGGGTTCATTTCTCATTGCCGGAGGCGGCAGCCTGCGTCAGTCTTATCTCAATTAGGAGCCCATTCATCCGGGCGAGATCTTTCCTTGGCACTCCGCTGGCTGACAGTTGACGACAGTTGGCTGGACGATGCACAGTGTCCTCCGCTGGAATTCCTCCTTCCCTTATGTCGCTTCCCAACAAAAACAATTGCCAATGACTGATGTTTGAATAATTAGCACATTTTTTAAGGGGCAGACCATCAGCAGCTGCGGAGTATTTATCATCTTTGATTAACGCTGTTTTATTTATGGGTTTTTGGAGATTCATATTTCCCAAAGCTATGTATAAAATTTAATATAAAAATATAGAACTGACATAAAATATACTATAATCTATAAACGTCTACACATTAGTGTTAAATGAAGTGAGAGGAAATGACTTTTTTAAGCTAAAATGTCTTCTAAAGCGTGGAAAATTCGAAAATGCTGGAAATGGTTAGAAATTCCTAATAACCTAAGCTTCTCTTGACACTTAAAGAACCTTTTTAAAAACAAGCTTAATAATTTATTTGCCTAAAATAAGAGAAGAATTATATTCCATAAATATTAAATAATCTAAAAGGATAAAGTCCCTTTAAATAAACAAAACACTTAAGAGAAACATTAAAGAAATATATGTTAAAATATTAAATAATTAATGAAAAGGTTTAAGCATGAAATTGACTATAAATAAACCCCCATTAAACATTTAAAGAAGCATACAACTTTGACTAAAAATATTTAAAATAAATAAATGATTGCCTTAAAAATAAGCAAAGAAATATATTTTATAAATTTATATCATAATATTTGTTATATAAACTGTAATAAAATACCTTAAAATTTAATATTCCTAATAACATTAAAGCCTTTAATCCACACAGGTGACTGTGCTTGTGACTTGGCCAAGAAATATATTTTAATTTCAAATTGTCGAAAGCAACTTAAATCGTTCCTTCTTTTTGTGGAAACATATACCCATCTATATATTTATACAAACATGTGTGCATGTTTCCTTTCTTAGAAACATTTGGAGGGGAAATGCTAAGAGGATTGGAATCACGCTTTTATAAAACAAATGACGAGGACAATAAAGAATATAATGTGGAAGCGGAACTGGAACCCGCTCTTGACTGGGGGCACTGTGCACATGCCAGGGCACATGGCTCCGAGCCCCAGGCAGGTTGGCATCCATCCATCCATCCATTGCTCCTTTCATCCTCGTCGTCTCCTTTTGTGCCGCGTGAGTGGGTGAGAGTGAGGGGATAGGAAAATCTTTAAACAGTGACGCAAATGCGGGATGTCGTGTAAATTTCACACTCGGACTTGGCAGACTGATTGTGGCACTCAAGAGCAGTCCTCCAGAGCTTCAGTGCTCCATCTTTAGTGCTGCACAAGTGGTGGCCCACACACCTCTCGACTCAATGCAATTTGCGGATGAAAACCGCTGGAAACTTGGTAGGTTTTTCCCCAAGTTCTGTTGCGGTCCTTAATCCGCGATTGATACTGCCGTTAATCACACAGCCGCCAAGTACTTTTGTACTTTTATTTTGCCTTTCATCTAACAACAAGTTAAAGTGTCCTGAATAATGCCAGGACAACGACCGCACACAGAGAGAGAGAGAGAGAAAGAGACACGTTGAATGCCTGGCAGGCAATTGCTTATTAAAGTCCAATTATAAGTTTGGGCAATCAGGGAGCGACGTGTCCTTCGTACTTGGGCTAAAATGTCCTTTGTTCATGCATAAATTTAATGGCGCGTTATCTCAATTTTGTGCCTTACTGACTGCACAAAAGTTAATCACATGTGGGTGGAAATCGTATTTAGATATTGATTTTGTTGTGTGTCGTCTACTAGCTTTCTTTTTTTTTTTTTTTGCTTTTTCCTCTCCAGGAGCTGGAGCACACACACTGGTCTACGAGTGTATATCGCTCCAGCGGATTATAATGCTCGAGTATAATCTCGAATGAAAGCGAATGTCTTGAATTCCGCAAATTAAGAGCACCCAGCATAGGACGTAGCGGCAGACTTTGACTTTGGGCAGGGTCTTTGGGCTTTACTTTTTTTCCTTTTCTTAGCCTTCCTCGGTTTCGTCGCTTTTCTGGCTTTGCGCCTCTCGCTTATTATGTCTTTTTTTTTTTTTGTTGTTTGCTTCTCAGGCTCTGCCTTGGTGCTCGTGTTGTGGCACTTGATTCATACTTAGCCGGAATACTTGGCATAACTTTTGCTGTTTCCAGCGCTTATTTTATTTCACTTTCTGTCCCTCACGCCCACTCACGTCCTTGCGCCCTGCACCCCCTTTAATGCCTCGCCCTTTGGTCCCCCTTCTCTGGTCCATTTTCCCATTTCCCTTGGCCAGGACTTTGGCCAGCTCGCATTACTGTAATGAAGAACAGCTCAGCGCTCGGCCTGTCACTTGAGACGGATACGGCTAGAGCTAGGTCTACGAAGGCGGAGAATCACCAGGAGATGGAGCAGGTAGCAGGGAGCAGGGAGCTGAAAGCAAGGAGCAGGCAGCAAGGAGCACGGAGCCATGTGCGGCACGCTCACGCATCTGCTCCTTCTTTCGTCACAATAGAAAGGTCATATAGGGTTCTATGCACTGGGAAAAGAAAAGGAGAAAAGGGGTTTTCATACCTTAAAAAAGGAGTTTTTTTCATTTACTATAAACAAAGAAGAGAGAGGAGAATTTAAGTCTCTTTGAAAAATAAAAAAAAAAAATTTTTATTTATTGAATACTTTTTGACTCATTTAAAATTAGTTCCTTGTTCATATTATTCCCCTTCTAATATTTTATAGTAGTATTTTCTAATTAAGAAAATAAGTTAAAGGCAATTTAGTCCTTGTTACAGTCTTTGCCTAATTATAGCTTGAATAAATTACCTACAATTATTTTTAATTATAATTAAAACTCTCACTAAAGTTTACTCCAAGTGTAGAAGTTAACCTGAGCTGCCTAAGTGGTACATATGAATTTGTGGTAATAATTCATTCAACTCTTTCCAGAATTACATCAAACCCACCGCCGGAAGGCTCCTTCTCGGACTGCTCCTCCTCCTCATGTTGGGTAAATTCACCTCGAACCATGTCCAGGTCTATCATCAGTACTCGCGTCCAGTGCCCGTAAAGAAGCCCGTTAAGGTGAGTGAATATCCTTTGAGTTTTTGAGAGTCCTTGGTTTGTTTTCGTTTTTCGTTTCTCGTTTCTCGTCTTGTCGTCCTGCTCCTCCTAAGCAAACACAATTAGCATGCATTAACAGAGAGCGAAACCCTTTCATTGGCATTTCCTTGAAGGGCCTCATAATTGGGTGCAAGGTGAATGGGGAAAATTCCGTGGTATTTATTTTGTTTTGAATTTTGCGTGTGTTTCGTCCTGGCTTTCGTTTTTCATTTGTTTATATTTTGTTTACACGCACAAAGACCCGGTCTTAATACAGGTGCTTTTCTGCCGCCGCTGCTGTAGTTGTAGTATTTTTTTTGTGGATGCTTTCAACGCCAGGATATGTACGGTGTGTGCATGACACGTGACAAATCCCCCGGGAGATGAGAGGAAAAAGATATCCTTCTGCATGCCTGCACGACAAAAGACAAAGCCGAACACTAGCCAGACAATAAATAATTGATATTTCATAATTGTTTTTCTCAAACCCTGCAGGCCGAGAAGCCTCGCTCGCAGGCGGCAATCAATTGAAGCGGATAGCGGATACCGATAGCGATACTGTGCTCCTGCCTACTGCGTTCTGTGACCTCCAATTAAAAAATACAAAAAAAAAGAAAAAGAAAACGAAAGAAAATCCACCGCCCAGCCCCTACCCAAGTTTCAGTTGTTTATGTGTGCGTGTCTGTGCGTCCGCTGACGACGGACGATGTTGAAACAGAAGCGTTTGGCCAAGCAGAAGCCCAAAGCGAAGCCGGTAAGCAAAATCCGAGTCTCGATTCTGAAGGAACCAACCAATATCTCCTCCTTGTCCTATTCCTCCTTTTCCTCCTTCTACCCCCCGTTAAACACCTATCTCTCTCCAGGTGCTTTTGATTTGATCTATATAATCTCCTCCTCTACCCTCTCTATCTCTGCCATATAATTGCTATTTGACTGACTGCCAAACTGCTTTGTCCCGGAAAAACTTACAAAATAAAAATCTCTACTCGCTCTACAATTACCTCTTGAGTTTAACCCCCCTTTCAATGGCCTTGGAAACTGTCTAGTTCTAGTTTGTAGCCAAACTATTGCCAGTTCTTGTTCGTAGAGTTTTCTTTTTCAACTATATCGTGGTAATTAGTTGGCCCCAACTTTTTTTTTTTTTGTGGGCATTTCAAGTATTTATTGCGAAACTATTTTCAGTAGCTTGCTTTCTCACCTACATAGATTGTTGCATTAACTACTATATTTAGTATATAGTATACTTGGTTAATTAGGCCAGTTCTTGTTCTCACTTGTTGCCAATATTTTGCAAAAGTGATTTGCAGTTAATAGAATTATTGTATTTTTTTTGGTAGATTATTAGCAAGTCATT
>JAEIIL010002480.1:0-11459 GCA_018905715.1 Drosophila lini | reverse complement strand
TGATTTGTGGGGATGGAAACCGAAAATAAAACCACCCCCTTCCTTGTGATCCAGTTTTATCTCATTTTACTTGTTCATGTGCTCACTCTCACCTGTTGAATTTGGATTACGATTCTGCTGTTAAGTGCGTACACCTTTTTTGGGATGCTTTATAAATACACGTATCTCTCCAAATTCTAAATTCACGCACTGAGATACAGATTGAGAAGGAGAGGGAGAGAAGTATTCTACACTTATGCCAAATGCGTCATTGTTTTATTAAGGCGTTTATGCTAATTGCATCAAGTATACGACACGTTGTTGCGCTACGCCATCGATCGGATCGGTTGGGGGTTATTATTTGGCGATATTCACATGTACTTTTCGTCTCAATGTACGTTTCGAGTCGCGTCGGTTCTAATATTTACTTTACTATCGTATTCGATTGTTCGTGTTCGACTGATTTGCCCTCGACTCGCGCTCTGTTCTTTTCGCTTGCTTTGCTTAATGCCTTTGGCTCTCGAGTGAGTGAGTTACTTTTTGCAGTGAGCGCGAGTGGCGAAACCTGAGCGCTTACCGCCCGCACCGCGCTCACCCAGCGAGCGGTGAACTAATTGTACAAAATTTGTATGCTAATCACGAAAGAACGTCAAGAGTCGCGGGCAAAACGATAAAGCAACAGTACAAAAAGCTCACCCTGCGCAGCTCCACTCGGTGAGTGTGCGCGAGTGATTTATCTGTTCTGAGTCGACGGCTTTGAGTGAAAGCTCGCCGTGAGCACGGAGTGACGAGTGGGTGTGGGGGAGAACTCTCAGACGATGAGCCATCTGCTTAACGGACCAAAGCTTACTGCCGAATTGAATAAACTTTTTGGCAATCGAAAAGCTTGCCACCGAGAAAAATTCGGGGTTTCTTTAAATATATGGCATTTGACTTTTATACATTGTTTCAAATTAAAATAAATAAATGGAGGATTTTTAGATTTTATAAATTATTTGAAATAATTTTAAGATCATTTCAACTTTCCATAGATTATAAAGGAATAAGGTAATAGTAAAGCCATCGATTACTTACTCTCATTCATGTCCATCAAGTGCAAATCCTCGTCAGTGAAAATGGAGTTCATGAAGCCATCCGCCTGGTTCATGTCCGAGGAGGTGTTCTGAAAAATATAGATATATCGGCTATAAGTTGGGTCCTAATACAAAGGAGACTTCCTTAGCACACTTACCCCGTAGTACATCAGATCGTGCTCCACCTTATAGGCGGCAGCAGCTGCGGCAGCGCCATCGGCCTCATGACTCGAGTTGGTCAGGTGCATGCTGGAGGTCACAGCCGAGCCCAGGTTGTGGCCATAATGCGGCTGGCCAGTGGGGCAAATGTCGCCCAGGGCGGCGTTGGGATGATGCAGCATGGCCGCGTGATGTGGCGGCGGCGGTGGTGGCGGCTGCAGGGGGGCAGCTGCTCCTCCGCCGTACTGGCCATGCTGGCCGGGAGCCGACGGGTTGCCGCCGTTGGAGGGACTCGCCTGGTAAGAGTAGCCCGGGTAGTGGTGCGGGTACGGCGACATGTCCGACACCCCACCCACCATGCTGGGAATGGGGCTGAAGTAGGTGGCAAAGTCCTGAAGACGCTCCATGGAAACGCTGCGGTTCAGGCGCGGCATGCGGCCCTGCGGTGTGGAAAAAAGGAATAAGAGAGAAGGAAGACATTGATTAATTCGGCGCTCGTTGCTTAGCTGTTGATGTATTAACAAGGTGAGAAGGGTTCGCTCGATAGTCGCTGGAATTACGAAACTTATAACTCAATAAGCGATCAATCATCGCAGCCAGGGAATTCTCTAGAAACGCGGCGGTCCTAAAAAAAACACATTCAGACAGACAGACAATAAACTGAATTCAAATTGCGCTACAAGTAACAATCTCCCCGGCTGTCAGAGCCGCAGACTCTCTGTAAGCCAAAAAACGTGCACAATGTATCAGTCTGGCGATTTGACTGCCAGATCGATCAAAGTGTTGGAATCGAAATGAAATTCGTATCTTTCAAATTGACAAGTGCTCGGAGTGTCCGGAGCCCAGAGCTGGGATCTTGAAGCCCAGCCAGCGGTCTCGGCCGCACTTTGTTTTCCTAAGACGAACCAACTCCGCCGCTGCCTTCTGTAAAAAGCTGGCTGTGTAAGTCGTCTTGGCATCTCTTGGGGCTGACTGATCGCCCAAATGGCCGGATCGTGAGACTACGACTTCATTAGGCCGGCTTTTGTTATTGTTAATTATCGGTGGCTTTATTTATTTACTCAACTAATTCCAGAGCCTCCAGAGCGTGGGCGAATTGCAAAGTTATTTCCCCCCACTTCAAATGCAGGCAGGCACTCACTCTCGAATAATATTCTTGGACTGTCGATCTGGGGATCTTCGATCTTCTCAGATCTTCGATCCTTCCTCAATCCCTTTGAAGGCGGCAAACAAATTTGTTTTTAATGCTAAATGCCGGTGCTGCGTGCAATTAAGATCTTTCAGAGATCTGATATATCGGCCTGACGTTGACGCTGATGCACTTTGACACTGACATTGCAGATACGGATCGTCAGAGCCACAGAAACGAAATGAAACGAAACGAGATTCCGACAAAACGAATATCTGGATTCTGGACTGCGATCGAACTCCTTTGCGCGTTGACGTTGAGTTGTCGTTTGACCAGCACCAACTGGCTGACTTGGCTGACTGACTGACGGGCGGACGGAATGACAGTAGCCGGGGATGCACACAACCTGTATCCGAGAGAGTGCATGTGTGTGTGTGTATCTAATGAATGCCTCAACACGCTCCTGAGCGCAAACAGGTAAGCAGCAGGTAGGAGCCGCATACGAGCATTGGGCGTTCACTTCAGCCAGTTGCAGTCGCCCAGGCCCGGCATCTGTATCTGTGTATCTGTATGTTTCCATGTATCTGTGAGTGCGCACCGCGCATGTGTAATTTGAATTGTCACTGTCTTGTCATTAACTTCTGGTGTTGGCCATTGTTTGCTACGCTTCACACGCAAACAAATCCAACCGCCGACTTAGACACGGTAGCCGATCTCCTTCGATCACCTCCGAGCGGAGTGAGTGCAGAATCTCCGGAATCTATTCTCCGGAATCTTTAATTCAGCCTCAACCGTTACAGAGGGGCGGAGATGGGTAGGGAGGCAAGATGCGTTAGATTGCACTTTTTGATCGGGGAATTACTATCATTTGATAGTGCCTCGATCCCTAACGATTAGGGTTTGTCATGCGTGTTCCGCTAGAATTTGATTGGACTTTTCAAGGGTTTTTGGTTCTATTGATTTGTTGAAATCCTATTCAATGTAATTAAATATGTTGTTAATATGTTTAATATAACATAAAAGAGAACATCATGCTAAAGTATATTTCACAACCAGAAACAAAGATGAATTTCAAAAACATTAAACAAAAGTGCGAGCTTAAAGACCAAGCAATTAAATCTCCAAATCCAAAACGCATTAAATTTTTAAATCTGAGCATTATGCATATTTTTTTTAACAGCTAAAAGTGCTTTTAATTAGAAATATTTATTTTTATTTGCACAAATTGATGCTACCCAAACACGTAGTTTAAGCTGATCAACAAGCACATTATTTTCGACATTTGTTAAACATATTTCCACGAAATCCTCAATCCATCAATGGCAAGTCGGGAATCACCGATATTAGCCGAAGACGTCAGAGATCTTGGTCTATTATTTGGCTTAGTACCTCCCTCCTGTTGCCAACTGCCGCCCGAAACAGCATCACACCTGAGCTGTATATAGTTGTGCCTTTTTTTTTTTTGTCATTAACTTGATTTATGTGTGTGCACAAATCGAGTCCCATGACAGCGGCAGTCTGAGCTCAAGTCTCAACTTAAGCCTCCGCAGCGCAGCCATCAAACTGTTTACATAAATTGAATTAAAATCGTACAGCGAAAAAATCGGGGGAAAAAAACTACAGCCGAGAAAAACAACGAAGCGAGGAGGCAAAGCAAAACACAGAGATGCTGTAAAATAATTAATAAAGTTTTTTTCTCTCTCTGCTGCGCTGATTTTTCAGCGTTAAGCTTTTTGCAAATATTTAAAATTCACATAATTAAAGCCGTGCAGGGCGACGATTAGGAGGTGCAAGCGCGGCCCGGGGAACGGACATTAAGAGATAAATTTTTTTGTAATTCGCGCGCGCTAAATGGGGATTTAATTGCAGGGGCTACCGCCGAGCGCCGAGCGGCTCAAAAGATGCAATCAAGTCAAAGGGAAGGGGTGGGGTAGGTAAGGTGGAGGGGCGGTCAGCGCTGCAAAGTGCCACCGAATTCAATAAACACTTCGGCCCCATGCGGAAAAGTCAAGTGGCGCATTGCAAGCGACAGTAAAAAAAAACACAAAACAAAAGCCCCAAGCAAAAAAATACAAAGTATAAAAAAATCAACAACAAAGTGTCCGTAATGAACACAGGCGCCTCCCTTCCACTGCTACCCTCTTCTACCCCCCCTTTTCCACTCTCTCCCTCGAGAGCTCAGCTTAGTGATTGCAATTAGCGAAAGATACACGCCAAAAAATAAAGCTATCTTTCCGGATTTGTATCTAATTTCTTGTGTATTTTATCGTTAAATAATACGATATATTTTTGCTATCTAAGATCAAGTACTTTGTAGACTTTTCTTTCCGTGTAAAGTCAAAGTGAAACTTGGGTACAGGTAGCCAGCCAAAGGGCCATCATCAATGAATGCAAATGGCATATTAAATGTGATCAGGAAGTTGCATAATGATTATTCGCACTAGGATCAAAGGGAAAGAGATGCTGGAAAAACAAAGCTTAAAGCCGCCTAATGACACTTTCCGTTTAACCGTTAACAGTTAGACGGCTGGAAAATCCCCCCGAGAGTCGGCAAAGGACTTAGCCGACAGCAGTTCTCGAGAAACCGACGAATAACCGATCATCTGGCTCATTAAATGGCTTTGGCAAGTGCCGAGAGCCGGCAACCCGCTGGCATTCACAAAACCGAAATACAGGAGGAGGACGCACCACATCAAACGCGGTCTAAGCCTAATCCAGCAACTCAGGTTGACCGCTGCTGTGGTTTTTCTTTCTTGCTTTCTTTTCGGCTACCGAGGAAGAGAGACTTTACGGTAATTGCCGCTGACTTCGTGACTGTTCCACCCTCAGCCTGCTGTTGTCTCTCTTTTGTCACCTGTGCATCCGTCTCTTTTTCGGAAAGAGCAGGCAGGCAAGCAGGTTGGAGGTTGAACTTCGACCTGGGTTTCATTCAGGAAGCACTTGTTCGGTTCAGACTTGCGGTGGCTTTATTTTATTGGCCACCAAGACTGGACTAGATGTTGGTGCAAAGGATCGGGGATTTAATTGTTTTTACAAAAACATGAAATCCATGAATGGTATGTATGCTTTCCTTTCTTCATTAATGACATGTACTGTTTGTATTTTGATAGTTTAAAGTTAAGATCTAAATAAATATGAAATATGGTATTTAGAAACTACATTCAATATTGGAATGCTTATTTTGATTGCAGCAATTTCAGAGATATTATTAAGAACCACAACATTCTTTAGAGCCTCTGACACACTTAAAAATCAAGAAATACCAAAGACAAAATATCGAGAACTTGGCTGAGAAATAACGAAAACAACGGCTAAGTAAACAGGCAAAGATTGAGAGAGAAACGGGTTGAGAAAAGCCTTTAGATAACTTCACAAACACTGAAGAGCAGCTCAGCAGAGTATGAAACCAAGATGGGAGACTACGAAAACAGAACCCATCTGTGTGTATCCATACATACATATATATTATTTTAACACTGCTCGCATTCGCCTCGCAATCATAATTTTGTTGCTTTTCCGATGAGCAGTTACAACAAAGGCCAAAAAAATGAAAAAAGAACAAGAACCATTCGACGAGAAACGGCCAAAAAGCGAGTGAAGAGCAAAGACTGGCTCGGAAAGGGGATCTCCAAAGACTTGTGGGGCTTTTGATTGACGAACTTGTGGCTCGGCTGGAAGCGGAATAACAGCGGATGCCCCTGGAAATGTGGGGGCAGGCAGGGCGAGGAGCGTGTACAACCAGATTTGAAGCTTTGTACAAACAACAAACACGGCAACAAGAGCAACAACAGCGCCTCTTGAGGAGAACAGGCCCAAGATCAAGTGCTCGAGAACCCCAAAGGGGTGGCGATGGATGCGGGGGAAGGAGTCGGGCACACGGGCCACGTGAAGAACCAAAAGAAATGGAAGGCACAGCACGAATAGAAGATGAAGGAGGAGAAAACGAACACTGAAAAGAGGCACTCCAAAAAGCCAGAGAAGAAGCAGCAGAAGAATAACGAAAGCGAGGCGCAAACGATCCTTGTATGATTACATATGTATATAGACACCAGGCACATAACAAGGCAGGTCAAAATAATAGCTCTTAATTAAGAAATTTAATAAATAGTATTATTATATTAAACTTTAAACTTTAATTAAAATAATTTTAAAAGTTTTAGGTAATTTCAGTTTCAGGTAAATAACTTCCCACATTATTGTATTATCTTCGAGGTAAAAGATATTACAATAACAGATTTATTTTGTTGTTCTTTCATTTGAAATGCTATTATTTTGACCACAGCTGTGTACACACACTCACACGACCGTTGGCCAGGTACATGTGCAGTCGTGTAAGTAAGTATGTGGAGCGCTCGACGGATGGCAGCACTTGAACCAAGCATCCGCATCAAATTATAAATAAATATATACCTTTCGGTGGGGAGGATTACGATCAATGCACACACATACCTGGTGATGGCCATGATGGAATCCGCCGGCAGCTGGCTGCCGCTGGAAGGCGCTTCCCGTGCCGCTGCCCACGCCCACACCGACTCCAACTCCAACGCCGCCGCCATAGTTTGCCTGCTGCACCGCTCGCTGGTGGGCGGCGGCTGCGGCAGCAGCATGGTGGGCATGGGCATGATGCATCGTTGCATGGTGGTGGCTATGAGGATGCGGATGCGCATGGGGATGGCCGTGGTGGGGATGAGGATGGTGGTAGGGCGGAGCCGTGGATTGCAACATCTCGTCTAGCTCCTTCTTGGCGTCCTCATCTAAGTCGAACAGGGGCGAGCCCACGGAATTCTGAAGGTCCTCGAAGTCGCTCACCGAGAAGCTATCTCCGTCGGCCTTGTCCTGATCGTTGTCCTTGTCCTCGGCGCCGATGCGGCGCTGCTTGCTTGGAACTCCCTCGCCACTGAGGAAATCCTCACCGGTCTCCGAAACAATCCGTTGTGCTTGATTCTCGTTCAAGGCAGCGGCTGCCTGCGAAGTGGAGGCCACCGGATCGTTGGATAACTACAAAATGAAGCGGAGGACGGGCATCCATGAGGTATATTCAACTGGCTAAAGGGAGCCATTGGACTTACCTCGTCTTCGAGAGGGAATTCAGAGAGCTTGAGTACGTCGTTCAACAACTCATCCAGGGGCAAGCGAATGTATTCACCTGAAAGGGGAAAGAAAGAATTAATAAAAGGTAAGAGCCACTAAACATATATATATTAAGAATTCGATCTTTGGTCTTGGTTAACTTTGTGTTGTGTCCTAATATCCTTATTTTATCATAAATTTGTATATCTTTTCAGTTCTTACAATGAACTATAATGCTTTGAATTCCTATATACGATTATTTTTCTATTGAAATTTAGACTTTGGACCCGAAAACCTTAAAATTTAAATAATCGCATCTCAAGAATGATTTGAAAATATTTATGTTTTGATCTATGGGGATTTCTACAACCCTCACTTTGTGCTACCAGGAATAAAGTATTATCATTAACCAACCCATGATTCAATCTTTTGATTTCTCACAATATTTCTAATAAACAAATTGCATTCCCCTTGGAGTATAGTTCACCCCCGAGACATGATCTTTGTTTTTCTATCACAGCGTAGAAAATATATGAAAATATTTTGATAATATGAATAGGATTGCTGACTCTCTATTTACGTTTCTCCCACTCTACTCATTTCCCTGTACTCCCCAGAGTGTGATCAATTTTCTTCCTAAAGGTTGCCCAAAAATCTCCCGGGGCCAAAAAAAAAAGAATAAGGTAAACAAGGATCAGGCCAAACAGTAGCACTTTCCTGTGGGAGACCGAGTTGGAAAGATCAGCGGAGAGATCAGAGATTGGACAGTAACTAGAGTCAGTCAAGCTGGGCGATCATTAATCATAATCATAAAAACGTGATCTCTGGGAGATCGCATCCACTCAAGACGCCTGACGGAAGCGGCAGCTGAAAGTATTGCAATAAATGAACGATTTCCCCGGCTCGTCTTAATTGATGATCAGTTATGACAGCTCCGAGATATGCAAACTAAACACGGACTAAAGTCGAGGCAAAACAATAAAAGCTTCCCTCAAGTGTATCGCTTACAATTGACTCGTAGACAATTGATTCCTGCTCAAATATTGATGGCGGCCAAATATTTGCATTGGAAATTCTCGGGAAATCCAAGTCAATAGTCGAGTGGGGTGGGGGAGCTCTGAACATTATCAGAAAATTACTGCTTAACATCGACTCGAGTTCCACGAAGAGGAAAACCCCGAACCAAACGTGGGCAAACATCTAGATAAAGCCAAAACGAAAAACCCTAAAAAAAAATTTATGCCCGAAAAGAGGGCGCAACCTGGTCGAAAGAGTAGGAAAGTCCAGGTCGGAGTGAGAGATAGAGACGAACTCAAGTGGTGTGACGACGACGACCTTTGCTTGGGCACTTGAGTCCGGGTTCAAAAATTAGAATAAACACAGCCGATGGAACAGTTCGGCTCTCTGGACCCGGCCAACACAGTTCCACCAAATGCTTTGTTATTCTTACGATTGGTTACAAAACGAATACCCCTGCCCATTTCCCAATTTCCATCGCAACCATTTTGGGCCGATTCGGTTCTGTTGTGTTCTGTTCTCTCCTCTGTTCTGGCCATGTTTTTTTTTAGGCTTGCTATCGTGTAGCCTGTTATTTTAGGGTTCTCCCTTCCTTATTTAATTCTTATTTTTTTGGTAACAATTTGTGGTCCGTTAATTTCGGAATGCGTGTGTGGGTTGCCCGGCTGTTGGCTTGGAATTGTTTACTTATCGTTTTTGGTCGTTGGGCTGGCTGTTTGTCTCCCTTTTCGTGGGTTTCTTTATGTTTTGGTTGCTCGCTTTGTGGCCGAAACAACAACGAAAATATTATTCGATTTTGGGTTGGTGTGCTGTGCATTGTTTTCTGGCCGGACTGGCCGGGGCTGACCAGGAGCAACTGTCAACTGTCACCAGCAATTAGGCGACAAGGCTTTAGAGAGGCGTTGATGGGGCCAACAATTGTTGGTTAAATTTTCGGTTACCTTTCAGGAAGTTTGTCAGGACGGAAGGAAGGCCAGGAAAGCGGTGGGAGAGTCCCGTAATGGAGCCGCTAATGGGGTTGATTGAGCACTAAACACCGACGGCTACTTGATGTTTTTACAAGGGTGGCAACGGGCGGGGTTTGGGGTGGCATTTATGCTCTACACTTATCTGAATTGTTTACTTAGATTGTAGGCCTAATCGAAGCAGTGAAGGGGGAATAAACTTGTTCAAGTATTTGTACTGGGAAGTTTGATTTTGATCGTAAAAGTATGGGAAGAGATTTATAGAAAAATGTTAATGAGAGAGAATTAGAACAAATCGATAATTGAATAACTAATTGATGGTACAGTAGGGGCCTATACACATAACTTTTAGCTAAACCTCTAAGTTATTATTTAATAGTTTGATATTTGAAGAAACCCCCTTGAATATAAATAAAATAAATACTATAAGAATTTGTGATTGTGGCTTTGGATTTCGAAGTCTACAAAGACCCCACTTTGGGCGCCATATTTGTACAATATTTAAATCATACGATATAGCTCGAAATTCGGTCACATCTTCGAACCAAACAATGGATCTTTACGAACCTTTTTTAGTTCAAGGGATGCTGCAATGATGACGATGTTGATATCTGTGAAATATTCGTGTTTATAATCCAAGAAACACAAACGTCTGAGGAGCAAAGTCAAATGTGGCTTGACTTGGCTTTATTTCTTCTTCGTCGATTGTTTTTGATTTGTGGATGTTGTAGTTGGTGGCTTTTGTAAGCAGATTGAACACAAATTGTTGCAATAAAGCGCTGATTGTTGTTGATATTTGGCCAAACACTTTGACAATTATGTAACGTTTTGACAGCCAAAATGTTGCAGAATCAACAATGGCAACACACCGACAGCAATGGCAATAGCAATAGCAATCCAATCGCAACTGCGATATTGCCGTTTCCGCTGCAGACAGGCCTTTATTGTCTTGGCTTTATTATTTTTTATTTTTTCCTTTGCACAATTCGATTGTTGGGCTCGTGTGTGTGTGTGGAAAATGGGTTTAAGTTATTTGGCAATGCCTTCGCTTATTGTAGGGGCTTTTGTTTAGAATCGCACAATGGTCACTTGAGTGTGGAGCCTGGTATGTATTTTTGATGTGGTAACTTTCACTTTTGTATCTTTTTTTTTTTTGCACAAATGCAGACGCGTAATAGTTTGGTAATTTGTTAATGTTTGACACAGTTTGTCGATTGGTTTGGTTTTATTTTTGAATAGTATTGAGAATATCTCAAATCATCTAATTGGCAGAAAAAGAGCCGTGGCAACACACTTGACTTGCACGGAACGAGCGATTTGAGCGGTTGGTTCGGAATGCCGCGTCACTCTGCGGAGCTCGCCAGTTTGGTCCCGAAACAGAGTCCTTTTTTCTTGTCCACGCCCACGTCGTTTTTAGTCCCCGAAATTCTCACTGTGTTAACCCTTGGTCGGCCAGTCGCCTCTATATTCGCTTCTCTGCGCGCGCGTCAAGCGTCGAACGTTTCTCGAGCGTTTATAAAAATTCAAATACGATTCTAAAATGCTGCCACTGCCACTCTGCCTCTGTCGCTGTCGCGGCCTCTGCTCCGCCATCGCCGTCGACGCTGGCAGCGGCGCAAGAGAAATGGCGCTCTCAAGCCATGTGTGCGAGCGAGACAACCGTATGGACTTCCTCCCTGTTTTGAGCTGCCTTTGTTCATGCGCAGTGCGAGTGTGTGTGTCCGTATGAGCGAGAGGCGGAGCCAAGAGCTCGGCTTGGCTCTGAATTGTGTCTGTGTGTGCATTTAGCTGTACTTTTGCTTTTGCTTTTGGCCGCTTCAACATGGACGCTTTGTTGAAGTCTACAAAAAAGCCAAAACTGGTTCTCTTGTTCTTATTCCCAGCATGTGCATGTTCCACACAGCCCGTTCCAGTGGCTATGTGTGTAAGTACAAGCCGTCAAGAGGAAGAAAAAACAATCTAATCAAGTAATTTAAACAGTCAAAAGCAACAAAAAGCGCTTAAATTTGCATGGAAGGATTTTCGGAAATCAAATAATGTCTTAAAGTCGTAAAGAAATATTCAAAG
>JAEIIL010002458.1:0-22311 GCA_018905715.1 Drosophila lini | reverse complement strand
TTATTTGCCTTCTTCTTTGTTATTTAGTCTTCTACTCCTTTTTTTGCCTTCTTCGTTATTATATTATTATTATTATTATATTATTATTATATTATTAATAATATAAGCATAACAATCCTTTAAACTTACTTTACAAATTTTCATCTTCAGTTTTAGTTTCAATTATTTTCCTTTCTAATCAGAATGCAGTTTAAAGAACGCCGCCTGAAAGCAGGCAACAGTTTTCGTAGACACCTTGTTGGGTATTCCAGAGTCGGCCCACTCGCTTACTCTGTGTGTGTGGGTGACTTTACATATTGAGCAAGTGCTAATAAAAATATACAAATTTAAACATAAAATCTGTTCAATTTTATGACCCAAGCGTAAGACAAGCAATTTCGCCAACATTTCATATAATAAAATATAAAGAGAAACCATGGGTGGTGCCTCGTCAATTTGCGATAAATTCCTATATCAAAGCACATGTAACGACCAATAAATCCCGTTCATTAACGTTAGTAACTGCACTGCCTCTGGCAAATGAAATTATTTTTAATGCGATTGCAAATGCACTCAAACGCAGGCCAACCATCAGCCCTTGCCGAGTCACTCATCCCGCAGCTACCGCTCCTCCGCCAACGGACACAGTCATAAATTGTTAATTAATGCGTGAACAGTTTTCCCAGCTAAGCGGCCACGCCCACCGCCGCCGCCGCCCCCGCATCCATATTCATGCCCAGCCCCTCCCTGGTCCCCAAGCCGCTGCACACGGAGCGTCAACTGTGGATTGAACTGAGCCAGGGACCAGGAAAGGAAATGGAAATGGGACTGGGACATGGACATAGAAGGTCAAACTGACGTCATCCAGGACAGCAAATCGGGGGCTTTTCCGGGGGGTGGGGGGATCGCAAAGCGGGTTGTGGACAGCATTAGAGGGCTTGGGGATTGAGCGCCTCAGACGCAAATGGAAGGCAAACACTTAAAGCCGCAAAAGGACAGGCGGACACTGAGAACGGGTTCTGGGTCCTCATGCTCGTCCTGTGATGTATGCTAAAGTTTTCCACGCTGGAAATCCTCATTTAGCACTGCAGCTGGATGAGAAAGAAAAAAGAAAACTCCGCTTTGCACATACATTTTAACCTAATTTACAGTTAAACATTAAATATGTAAAGCACGTCAGTTTCTGTGTGAACGCGTCTCCCGCCTCGCCCCTTCGCCACCCCTGTGTCCATCTCTTGCACCGAAAGAAATAGTAAGTCGAATGTAGTTTAAACTTTTTAGAAAGCAACCCAAGAGATGGGCTGAGCCCTATGAAATAGCTAAGAGAATTACATTATACCCGGGAATCAGTTCATAAACATTAAAAACTTAATCTCTTTCGTATTATATTAAAATGAAAATCTGTATCCGACCTACCCTATACCTATTTGTCTCTCTGTAACCAGTCCTTTTTCGAAAAACCCAACCTCTGTGTGTCTCTGTCGTTCGTGTAAAAGGGTTGCCGCCGGCTCTCCTGGCCCATGCCCCGTGGTTCTGTGTGTGAAAAAGTTACCTTATTAAATTGCCAATCGAAGCATGTAACTGTAAATTTGCATTGTGATGGTAACAGAGAGCACTCACTCACACACACACACCCCCATCCCAGCCCCATTTAAGGGCAAAGAGTGGAGCAAATGTTGCTTAGGCAGCAGCACCACCACCACAACCCGTAACCCAGACAAAGCCCCACACATTACCCATACGCACTGTTGCACACACTTGGCAAGCCGACAGGAGGAGGGAAAGGAGGCGAGAAGCAGAAAGGGGAGTGGCTGGCGAAAAGAGTGTGGCAGATGTGGTGGCGGTCGGGGCCTAATCGAAATTACATATGCAAAAAGTTAACAATCACGTTCGATGCTAATCAATTATTTCCATCGCAACTCGGGCAGAAGTTTCACAACCCATCCCCCCCTCCACCGAATCCGACTCTCGGCCACGCCCTAATGCATATGTGCTGGGCGTACATGCCCGTATATATATATTATTTATGATCTGTTTTGTCTCCCCAGCTGGTCAGGGGAGCCACTTAGGCCTCCCACTCTGCCGGCAATTAGCAGGAATCATCTGCCAAGGCCCCGAAATCGTGCCGAATTAAATTAACCCAGAGCTGAAGGGCCTGGCGTTCGGTCTAATTGAAGGTGCGTTTACTCTGGCTTTAACTTTGAAAGATTTAAGTTGGCCAAGGGCGGATCTTAGCTGGAGCATATTTACCTCAAAATGGGTAAATTTTAAATCAATTAAAAGGGGTTTTGTCTGCAACCTAAATTACCTAAGAAAGTTATCTGGAGAAAACTCTAATAGTCAATGAGGTTTTCTGTTTAATATTATATTTACTTATTGTCTTTAATACTTATTACTCATTTCCAGATTTTCCCTTGGCCAGGTCGCATTGAGACCTGAAAATTTGACCTGCAAGCTTGACCCTAAATAACAAAAGTGGCAAAGCGTAAGGCCAATGATGTGGAGTAAGTGAGGCAGGATTATTGAATTTCATGGCTTTCGCCTGCTCCGCTTGCCTGGACGCCGAAAGATGCACATAAATATGAAACACAACCGGGGTGGTGGTGCCTTGGTGGTCACCTTGCGAGTCCTGAACAAGATTTACGTGTATTTGCCTAGTGGGAGGAAAGATTTACGCCCGAATGATGAAGTGGCCTTGGCTCCGACACCTCTGCCACCCCGGGTAACTACTGTAAGTACTCCTTACCTGCCGGCGACACTCACCCCGTTCCGGCGTCAGCTTAGGCACTCAAGTGCAACTTTAAAAGTTTCCAAAAAATAACACAAAGGAAATGTATCGCTTCTGAGTTTGGCATGCCATCAAGCCAGCTCACCCACCCCACCTGGAAGGAAGCACTGCCTCCTCCTTCGGGGTGGGCGTTAGCTGAGTGGGCAGGGGGGCGTACTCAAGGCTGAGGCGTCACCGTCGTGCGTAGCACATTTTCCGCATCAATGCGCGTTTATTTTACTGCTAAAGCCTTTACGAATGAATGAATGAGTGCTTCGAAAAAAGGCAGTAACTGCCAGCTCCTCCGTTCCTTCCTCTAAACTTTCAAGTAGCTTACGCCTCCGGCTGTCCTTTTTTTTTGTATTTTGTTATTTTCTCATGTTTTTGTTTTAGTGAAAAGAGAAACAAAAGCAAAAGGACAAGGACTAGGGCCCAGGCACCGAGGCAAGATGCACATTTCCTCTTCAAGCGAAAATCCCTTCCGAAAAGAGAGAGAGAGACACAGACGCCGAAGATAATGTTATGAGGCAAATGTTTTATGCTGAGTCTGGCAGAACATATTTATTGATTTCCGGCCTCGCCTCTCGGAGATCTCTCCTTCCGTCCAGCGAAGTGAAAGTGTAATTAAAAATAAGTCTCAAGGCTGTTGCCTTTACCCTGCATAGTTAATGCAGAAAACTGTCAGAGTCATCCGACACCATCTCTGCATTTCTATAATTAAATTATTTAGCCTCCACTTTGGCCAATGAGTAGAACTTTTATACCGAGGTAACTTTTTCCAGCGCTGAAGAGGAGTTTAACAAGAGAAGGAAAGCAGGCTTCAAATAAAGAAGGACTTCGGTCTATTTACAATTACTGAAAGCTCGGGTAACTCACCCAATCAGTAGCATACATACTTTAAAGTACAGCCAGTTTTATTGCTCATCTGGCTTAGAAGTTACTCAGGAAGTTTCAGCCACTCATTTCCGGCAATGTATTAATTTCATTGCGATATCTTTGCCTACATCTTGAGCATTTCCAGATAATATTTCAGGAATTAGCTTACAAATCGAATTAAATAAGCGACTGAGCAGCACGAACAACAGCCAAACAACAACATCTACATCGACGACGACCTACTTGTGCGTTTTTCAACTTGACTGCACCGCACCAACAAGAACAATAAATTTATGGCTTTTAAAAATGTTTAACTCAAACTTCCCACCCCGAAAATGTTGGCCATGTTTGCGGTGGTTGCTTTTGCCTTTGTGTCGCAGATTTATGGCCGCTAAAAAAAGGGAGTGAGAGGGAATATGGCAAATGGCTAAGGAAAACTTCACAGGCAGCGGGAGCAAATAAACTTTACGATCTCCTAGGTAGTCAAATTGAATAAATGTTAAGACAATTGCTGACTTCACCGGGGCCGGCAAGAGTTAACCCGCGATTGCGTATCCCTTTGGCCACGACGCCTCCCATTTGCGGGGCCAACAATCAAACATGAGACCCAACTCCAAAAACTTCCGGCTGAAAACTCAACCTCAACCCCCCGAGCAGGACCACCGTCAAATGTCGGTGCGAATTTCATTAAAATAAACTTTTTCTACGAAACTCGCTGCGAGTACATTTTCATTTTATTTGCACGGGTAAAACGACACCGGAAAAAAACGCCGAAATCACGGCCCGGCACTTTTGGCCCTTCCCGGGGATGCCTAACCTCACCTAACCTGCAGCCTCACTCCTCCACTCCCCCCCAATTGGCTGGGTTTTTATGGTCCTCGTCATCGTCGGCACTTTTTACGGCCACCAGGGCCAACAGCATTTGCCTCATTTCACTCCTGAGCGAGATCTCTCTAATTTGAATACCTGCGCCGGGGCCAAGGATGGGAATTTGTTCGCCATTCGCATTTGGTAATTTCTCCCGCTGCCTCGGCGGCACCGCGAGCTTCTACCGATAACATTTGCATCGCTCTTTATTGCTTTTAAATGTTTTGCGCGGCCTTTCGCCATAAAAACTAGACACGGGGTAAGAAAGAGCATTGAAATTTTGATATACGAATTGTTTTTACTGCCGCAGGCAGCTCCAAACTTTTGCCCCAAATTCCGCCCACTCGAGGCCCGCGGCACCCGAAAAAAAAAAATTAAAGCCCCCTCAATTACTTATCAGTGAGTGTATTCCGCTGGAGCTGGAGTGGACTGGATGCAGTGGCAGCCTCCACCCTGCCCACCGGCAGATGATGAACACTGGAGGTGCACATAATGGCAGGGCGAAGCGGCGAAGAGTGCCAAGAGCTAAGTGCCGCTTCCGGTGCCGGGATGGTCGCTGGTCGCACAAAAAGCTGCAGGTCCGAGCCATAAATTTGCTGGCAAAAAGCTGAAAGACTTACGGTGCTGGCTGGCCCCATTACCAAACCTCCTGCTCTAACCGGCTTCAAGTGCAGTGAGAGAAAAGAAGAGTATATCCTTGTCATTGTCTTGCAAGATGGTTTGGTGTAAATCCCAATTTTAAATCTTCGATTATGGTTAAAATTGTTACATCTTGTGGCCACTCAATCAGGTATTTTCTTCCTGGTCATATTCACCTGGCTGTCCCCGATTTCTTCATGTGGCGGGACAGTGTCGCCCCGGTTATTGTTCCAATTAATAAGGACGTCGCCAGCGGCGTCTGCCGTGCGTTGCCACTTGGATGGGTGGCGTGGCCACTCGTCAGAGGCTGACCTCTCTGCCGGCCACTCCTGACCAGGCCCTAACACCATCACCCCTGAACCCGCTCCGGGCGAATATTTACTGCCTGAGGGAGGAGAAGGAGCAGGAGGAGGCGGGATGAGCAACTGCAGCCGAGTAAAATGTCCTTTGCACATTACATTTGCATTGCAGTTACAAGCATTTCGCATTTATCGCAGCGGCAGAGGAGGAGCACCAGGAGACGGAGGCGGGGTCTAACAATGGACGGGCAGAAATCTCGTCGCCAGCGTCGCTAACAACTCGTAGCATTGCAGCTGCCAGATGTGGTAAGAATAGAGATGTGCCGCAGGAGCGGGCCGAGGGCAGGGGGCGAGTGGGTGCCACATTTATTGTTTGCAAAGCCTTGTTTATTATTTTACGTGCATTTCCCTTGCCAGCTCCAGCCTCGGCCTCGGTTTGGGCTCCGGCACGGCTTCAGCTTCAGCTCCAGACTCAGCAGCAAGGACTCTTTATGATTCACTCCGTCGCTCCTCTTGGCCGCTTCGAGGACATTTTGTAAATAGCAATGCGGTGTCCCCGGCCCAGGCCTGACTTGGCCCGGGATTGCGCCTTCTCCATCTCCATCTCCAGCTCTCCAGCTCGCCATCTTGCACGCGGTTGCGATTTTATTCACTCGCCGCTGTTTATGTGACCCGGATCATCCAGGGCCGAGTCCTGGTCTTGGTCCTCGATGCGGTTGCTTTATGTTTTTAATGCCGTGCGCCAAAAGTCCTTTTGTTTGTACACTTGTACTTTATGTACCGAGCGAAATTTATGCGCCGCTAAGTGGATTCGTGGATTCTGGGATTCTTGGATTCGCGGATCCGTGGAATTCACCCCGAGCCGGCATCTTGGCTCTCCCGCTTCCGGTTTCCTGCATTGTTGCCTGCCAAACAGGAAATGCAATCCTCGCCATCCATAAAACTTGTCCAAAATCTCGGGTTGCTCCTACCGAGCTCCCTCTTCCCCTCCTGCTTGCAGATTTTCGCAGACCAGAGCCAAGGGGCAGGGCGAAGTGCGCAGGCATTACAATTATCCTGCGCGTGTCCGAGTCCTTGACTGCCTCCTTAGCCGTCCATTTATTGCGCCATCGAAGAAGTTTGGCCGGGCGAAAAGAATTTGCGTTTGCACGAAATTAAAGTTCTCCCACACAGCCTCTGCCCGAAACTCAATGAACATAAAATCGTGGCAAGTGCAAATCCTCAATTAACACGGCAAGAAACACAGGAGCGAGGGACGAAAGAAAAGGTGATTTCTGTTGCTAATTGGAAATCGAGGGTGAATTCAAGGGGAGGAAAGGACAATAACCGGATGAGATAGACACTGACCCTCTCCGAAAAAACGTCAAATGTTTGTTCTTTTGCAGGAAATTAATGCGAAATGTAACAATCGAATTAGTCCCAAGTCTGTAGCCCCTTATTTTGTGGGGTTAAAGGACCAAGATGGCAGCCTCTGCGATACCAATTCGCCACGTTTCGTTTTCGGTCGATTTAAGGCCTGGCACACCACCGTTTGACCTTCGGTATCGGTGGCGGGGACCGACAAAACTTCAAATTGATTTTTCATATTCATTGGCATACGGCGGCTCTGAGCGATTGCGATTACGATGCCAATGCCGATGCGGAGGCCGTGGCCGTGTCCAATGCCGATTTGGGGAAAGAGATTGGGCCTGGGACCGGCAATTCTCATAAATTAAACATGCTCCACATAAACTAAAGTGAAAAATGCGAGGGCAGCGCCAAAGAGCGGCAAAAAGCGGGGGGAACTCGCCATTTAACTGTATATTTGAAATATTTTAAATATAAATTTCAATATTTAACTGCGTTCGCCGACAGGAAACGGGCACACAACTACGGATACGCCGGAATACGGAATACGGAATACGGGCTGCGGAAAAGGGACCCCTGAGCAGGGACACGAGCCAGGAGAGCGGAAATGATCCATCGACCCGCTGTCGGCTGTCGGCTGTCCCCAAAAAAAGGTTTCCTGTTCCTTTCTCCCTCCCCCTCTGTGCGTTGTTGTTGTTACCACAAAAACGTTGAAAATATTTGTGTTTCCACTTATTTGCATTAATGCCACGAACCGATTTACTGTCTGTCCATCTGTGGAAGGGATGCGGATGAAAAACACAACAGGGGTCAGTGCTCACGGCTCAGGGCTCGGGAGTCAGGGGCCAGAGCTCAGGCCAATAAATGTGGGTGTGACTTTTTCGGGGGACCCGATCACATATTCTTCGATTTTCACTTCACATGTCATACATCCTTTCTAATTTCCTTACATTCATTTATTTAGCTTATATAAATTTTGAAATCAATCGAATCCATTTGGCTCTTTCCCAACTTAACCAAATTAAGTGTCAATACAGCCGCGATGACCCATTCGAGATCCGCCAGGAACTGGTCCTGCAACTTGGATTCCAGCCACGCCCTGCGGAAGTACTTTCATCCCAAGCAAACCGTCGTGGCCGCCAGCACTTCGGTTCAGGCTGTGGAGCATGGAGAATGGCCCCTAAACAGCGACTGGCAGCTGGCCAGGGATCCCAACCACCACGCGGAGCCGGCTGCGAAGAAGAGCAGCGTCTCCCTGCCGAAGAAGGTAGAGAGAAAGATCTGGGCCAAGCCGGCCATGGTAGAACTGACCAAGACGGCTGTGCGAGCGGAGAGAGCCAAGGCATCGGCCATGAAGTTTCATGAGAAGCTGCAGGCGAAGAAGGTACAGGTACAGCTGGAGAACACCGAGCAGCCGGAGAAGCCGCAAAAGCCCCGAGCTCCTCTTTGGCAGCCCAAGACCTTGCCATCACAAGTCAACAGGAAGCCACCAACAGAAGTCCACCGAAGGCGTCGCAGAATCCAGAAGCCGACCAAGAGAGCTTCCAAGGCATCGGCAGTAAATGTACGAAAGCCACCAAAGCCCGAGGTCTCCTCGAAGAAGACCCCATCTCTGGTCCGCAGAACGCCAAAACCCCAGGCAGTACGCCGGTGTTACAGCGGACGACCCCGCAGCATCTTGGTGGTGGACGCCAGCCGACCGAATACGGGTGGAGCGGAGCAGCCTATGGACTCGAACGGTGAGCAAGCACCACGGCTTCGGATGAAGGGGCGATCTAAGAAGTCTTCCGGAGTGCCTCTGTGTAGTCGACCCACCAAGATCCTGGGAATGGGCTATCCCTACTCCCGCTACATGCAGATGCGCCGGGAGCAGCTCTATAAGCAGCCGGAGTACCACGATCAATATATGCGCATGCTTCGCCAGCAGCAGCGCCAGCAGGAGATGCGCCAGCTGGAGCAGAGCTATAATCAGGAGCAGATCCAGCATCAGGTTGAGCATCAAAAGAAATACACGGTGCCACCGAAGTCGCCCTACAGGGGCCGGATGATGGGCAAGCGGCTGTGCGGAAATTTTTACTATGACTGATAGAAGCTGGCTGGATCAATAAAACTGTGTCCATATTTAGCATTTCGGACTATTCATGGGGGTTAGGACTCAGAGCCCTAGTTCCCTATAGCTCGAAAAGCTAATTTTTAAAGTTATATTTGCTAGCTGGGTGTATGTTTTTGTGCTTCTGATATGGCAAGCATTTGGGGAGCATAGCTGATAAGGATTGCCAGAGACTGGATGGGTTATCAAGTTCGGAAGTTTTTTCTAAGCCCATGCTGGCCTCAATCTAATCAGGTCTCCAAGTCATGCGACCGAGCTCATTTCGACTGCCTAACTATCTCGTCAGTTTTTGGGCGGAGATGAATCGAAGAGGAACCACAATCGGCTGGCTCGGCATCGTGTGCCTTATGGCGCTGGCCACCGAGGCCTCTTGGACCGAGAGAAAGGGAGTTTTCTACAGTCAGAACGAACGGATTATGGACCGCATGCTGCGCACCATGGACGAGTCAGTGAGTCCCTGCGAGGACTTCCACAAGTATTCTAGTGGGCGATATAGCGAGGGGCTTGACATAAAGCTCGAATATTTTGACGACGCGCTGGGGGAAGAGATCAACCCCAAGTTTCACTATCTGTTCGAGAAGCTAAAGAACCGGGCGTACGAAAATGCCAGCATGGAGGAGAAAGTCGTCAGGCTATACAAATCCTGCGAAGCGGCGAGAAGGGAGAAGCGGAGATCGAACATTTTTCTGGACGTGATGAGGCCGGACGTTAACCTCTCCTGGCCTTTGTATATGCCAGAAGGCAGAAAGTGGCCCCAGGAGCGGTTCCGATGGCTGGCGACCATGGCTCGATTGAACCGCCATGGCCTGCGAAATGTCCTGTTCCATGTGAGTCTTAGGGTGGATAGCGAAGATAACCGAAGCTACGTGTATGTGATCCATAGAGCTAACATCAGAGATAGTGACACAGACAAGTTCAGAGCCTTGGGAGTCCCAGTCGAGAGCGTAAATCAACTGAAAGAGAAAATAGATAATATAACTATTTCAACTAACATCATGACCAAACGTCTGAGCCTTCAGGAACTGGAAAGAGTGCATGGAATAAGCCTCATTGAATACTTTAAGGTCGCCCATAATCGGAATCTCAATCCGAAGACTCTGATCGAAGCGGACGTCGCCTACCTGGAGGCGCTCAACCAAATGCTGAATTCCTTCGACCGGGAGACGGTGGCCAACTACCTTATGGGACGCTTCGGAATATTTATGACGTCATACCAGGACACCCCTAAGTACCAGTGCGTCGTGGCCTTGAGGACTTCCATGAAGGCCGCTTGCGAACAGCTGTATAAGAAGCATATTTTGGGCGAAACCCATGAGCTCGAGTCCCAGGTCCAGCGAGTGTTCGAGGCGATCAGGAAGCAGTTCAGCCAGAGGTTGGAGACGAATCGCTTGAACCTATCAACCACTTACATTACTAACCTGCGGAATAAACTGGACACTACAACTCTAAATATAGGTGTCCTACTCAAGAAGAAGGATCGCCAAAGGTCGGACAACTATTCATATAAGCAACTCGATTTCGACTTCGCCGACGATTTCGCGACAATGCAATTAAAGGCCATGGATCTGCTAGAGAAGTCCGAAGACCTTTTCCTGGATAAATATGATAAAGTATTTCCTTTCAAGACTCTTCCGGGATACACGATTGAATTCGGAGTAGGACGCACTATCTTCATTCCCTACGACCTTCTGGTGGAGCCGTTCTTTTCGACTCAGAGTCACGACGTCTTCAAGGTATGCTTTCCATATATCAGCTTGATTTTATCATACGATATACTTTCTCTTCTTCATAGGTGAGCCTGCTGGGCTACATTATTGCGGGCCAATTGCTGAAAGCCCTATATCCCACGTACAGCACCTTCGACTGCCAGCGTTACAAGGAATTTATTGATTTACTGGATGACAAACAGATGTATTGGGACCGATCCAACTGCCGTTCGCGAACCCGCGATGATTGGTTTAACTTCTGGGGACTCCATCTGGTTCTTGTGAATATAGTTCACGATGCGTACTTTTCGCCGGGCTCTGGATTTAGCCAAGTGCAGCCGGAATTCTCCAGCAAACCGCTGAAGCAGCTATTTTTCCTAAACATCGCCCAGAACTTAATCGCTCCCGAGTTCTACTGGAGGCCCGTATACTCGGCTCCGACACCGACATTTTCTGAACCGGAAAGTATCTACAATCCGGTTTTCAAACTGCCCACATATGCGGAAGCCTTCAACTGCTCGACCACTGCGTATCCTACAGTTAATTACTTTTCAGAAAAACGAATAAAATTTACATAAATTTCATGAAACTTAGTTAAGGATTGTGATGAGTCCCTTAGTGGGAGATCACGATCAGGCAGGGCTATTTACTTACATAGTCCTCTGCGTAGGCCATGTACTCAAAGATGCGATGCTCTGTAGCCTATTTAAACCAAATAAATGTTGAAATAAAATCAGTTTCTTACAAAAACTCAACAAACGAAGGTCTTTTATTAAATCGTCATTTCAATTACGAAAATCAATCCGTAAAGAAATAAATGTATAGTCATCCGATTACGCAAATAAAATAGATTTTTCGGAAATCCGTTGTAAGGCTTTTTAGATTTTTAATGGCCCAATTATTTAATTTAGCTTTAGTTAAAAGTAAATCAACACTGAATGTGATTTATGTCACATTTACACACAGCAAAGAAAAGTTTGATAGAAAAAACTTTTTGTAATTAGCGGAACCAGTTTATTAATTTGAAAACTTGATTTGCCTTTTAACTTGATGCAAGCCACTTTGGCTATTGGTTAACTCAATTATAGCAGCATTAAAATGCACATTTATTTTTCTAATATTTTTCTTGTTTTGAGCGGTATATGCGGAATGTCGACCTTGCAAAGAAGGGTTAAACTCAAAAAAGAGTTTAAAAAGATAATTTCAAATTTGTTCACTTGGTGTCCATTTTATGTATCCCCTAATTCAAAATTCTTAGAATATCCTGAATCAACGTTCTCTTCCTGAAACTTTTTGCAAAATTAAGACTTTTATATCATAAGCTTTTGGATATAAATGAAGTAAGCAGCATTATCGATTCGATTGCAGATAATAAAATTATTGGGTATTTATACAAATATATAAAAATATTATAGTGATACGATTTTGCCAAAATGTTGTGTACCCTGTTTAAAGAATGTATATATGATTTTATTTTTTCTATCGAGTGTATTGAATATTATTCTCTAACTCTGACAATCTGCATTCATAATCTGACTAGGGACAAATAATAAACTGAGAAATTTAATAATTTATTTCGTAAGAACGGTATAATTCGTTTATTGTTTCTTCTTATTAAAATCATTATAAAAATATAAATTATTGCCATTAATTTTAACAAAGGAAAGTACGCTACCACTTTTGTTATATTTTTTGAACACAAGCGGATACGAACGCATTAATTAAACATATATAAATTAATTAATTCTAAGAAAAGCCAAACAGTAGGGAGCTGCCAGCCATAAATTATTCAGATAGCTTGAGCATTTATAAGCCGTAAATCGAAGACTATTTCCGGCTTAATTAATCGTTTGGGGGAGAGTGCAGATTAAAAGTGAGATTGCATAGATTTTGCTCGACTTAAAGAAGTTTTAGTAAAGTTCAAGTTTCAGATTTTAAGGCACAATACTCGAGTTTTCCACGCTCACGCACGTTCCCCAACCCAGCCCCAGCTCCGGTTGTTCCCGCCCCACCTGCGATTTTCCGCGACCGCTTGCCCTTCGGTGACCTGAGAACTTTCCGGTATTTAATATACTCGCAAGTTCTCAAGGGGCTGGGGGATGGTGGGGCCTTGCAGGGGCGGGGGCCTCCCTGCACGCAGATACAATTAAAATCGAAACGAGCCAACAATGCAAACTGGCGAGCAAACAGGCGAAACAGCGAAACACAGCAATGGAAACGAGCAAATAATGAAGTGGATAAAGTTTGCTGAAACATTGAGTTTTCGAACCGAGCCCCAAATACGAAATTGAACCAAACCGAATGGAATCTGGAGGAGAAGGTGGAGAGGAGGAGATGGTGGAGCTGAGGCTGAGAGTTGGGGGCTGTAGCTAGAATAGGAATAGGAATACCGAAGCGATGGAGGGAAACCTATTTTGTGTATAATTCAAGGTATCACGGAAGGGGGAAAAGCGTGGCGAAACAACATGGGAAAACTTTTGTAATTACAATAAAATTTTCACAAATAACTTGCAATTGTTTGTGTTGGGCGAAGTTGGGCCAAGCTACGGCGCGGGGGCGGGTTAAGGAGTGACTCCCCCCGAATCGCAACGAATGTGTTAATTCTGTTGTGTATACACCAGTTAGATGCCCTGGCAGCGCTTTCCCCAAGATGCAGAAGTGCCCAAGTGAAGGGAAAATGAAAAGAAAACACCGCAAAAAATGTGTCTCCTTGAGTTTCCTCTCCTTGAAATAAATTAAAATATAATTAATATCAAAAAATGAAAAGAAGAGAGGGTAAACAAAAACGAGCTGAGCGAAACGTGGACCGGAATCGCCCCGAACTCGGTCAGAGATCCTCGAAAACCGGAGATTGCGTGCCCGGCCAATCCGGAATTGTATATGGAACATTGTTTGCAAATTAATCTTCGAAAATGTCTGAGGAGGAGCTATCCGACCTGGCCTGGAGGAGGAGACCCCACGAGTTGCCTAAGTATTTCTCGCTTTCTCGTCTTATTTATGAACAGAAATTGGATGGCTCATTTTTCAGACAAATATTTATGCTCCACTTGTTCGGTATGCGTGCGGAAATATTTGCTTTTAATTTTTATAAAAGTGCCAGGTTCGAGCGGCATTAGAACGTGTGCTCGTGTACGTGTGTTCGCCGGGGAATTAAAGAATAAATACGGAATGCATTCTGCAGTTAATCCACCTGCCGACAGGCAAATTGAGGTGTGGAAATGCAAAGCTTACCAGCAAACACACACGCTCACACGGGTACGAACAGGTGTAGCCGGGTACTGCTACGGCAAAGAGAATCAACAGCAATGGGCAAATATTGGCAGCAACAATGAGGAAATCTAGTTAAACCAACCGACCGACCGGCCTCCCCAGGAAAAGCCCACCCCCAGCCCAACGGCAAACAACGTAGGCTGGATGCCGGGTACTCAAAGAAAATCGAGGGGCCGCCGCCGGGGCAGGGAATCCAAATGAAACTGAAGATTACGAATGTCTGCCTGTTGGGGAGTGGGAAGGGGGAAGGAGAAGGGAGAGGGACTCCATCTCCAAAAATAAGAATAACGCAGTACACAAAAGCAGGAAAACAAGTCAAGCATCGAGAAGAGGGGCACACACAGAGAGAAAATCAAATAGGGAATATTTTATCAACTATTTACTGTGAAAATAATTGGAAATTTCCACCGTACAGGAAGTTGCATTTAAATCGATTTAGATTTCTGATCATCCACTTAATATCTATTTGATATATCTATCTATATTGTATACTAATAAGAATTAGTATTTGTTTACATACTCTTGGTTTATAACCTCTATCTTAGATATTTTGGATCCTAATTGTTGATATTAAAAATCACGAGCAAGATGTAGCCAAACGTGTTTCCTAATTGCAGATCAATTTTCAAGGTTTTCTTTTTTGCTATGTGCAAATAAGAACATCGAAAGAAGGGGTCTGGGGAAGGTGAGGTGTATATGCAGACCTCGATTCACGATTGATGTGGCGGATCCGGCTGGCAAGAGGAAAGGCGAGGGGCCGAGGGGACTCGAGCCTTGATGGATGGATGCAGGCTTAGCTTAGGAGCGATGTAGCTTAAGCCCGATGCTCCCAATTGAAGCTTTAAGGAAACTGGGAAAGGGAAGTCGGGCAGGGGGCTGCCGAGGCCTTGGGTACATAACTCTCGTTGTCGTTTATTGATTTGTTTTGCTTCAAGGCAGCAGCAGGAGCAGCCCAAAGAGTGTGATACATTGCCGGAAAAGAGAGTCGCCGAAGGTGGCGACTGGCAAGGATTCCCCTTTCCCGCTGCATCTGTTTGCCGATTAAGGAATAGGAAGTTCCGAGGACACGGAATGACGTATGAAAAGATGAGGAAAGCGAATTCATCTTTGTCTTGGTTGGGTTACTCCAATTCCTCTCATTGTGCTTGCTATTTTTGTGTTCAATGTCTTTGGTGAACTACATCAATTAAGTACCTCAAAATGGTATCATATACTTGTTTTAAAATGCTTAATACAACAGCTTAAAATGACAGCTTTTTAATGGCAAACCATAAAAGATAATATACATGCTGACATATACTTCTAACTGAATTTAATTGGGTCAATTCGGCCTTTCAATAAACAATAGAGTCTACATTTTCTTTTCAGATTCGATAATGTTCTTATCTCCTGATAAAACGAAACTATAATGGAGCTTTTAAGCCATTACCTCTAAGAGTTATTAGACCAAATATTAAAAAAGAGCCTCGAACCATGCCGTAAATACCTGTTTCCCACTGGGAAAATGAATGGATCTGGAGATAACCACAGCAAAACTCCATATTTAAGGAAGATGCTTCCTTGGGAGCAATCACATTCAACAATATGAAAAAATGGTCTTATAACGTCGGCCAAGTGAGTCTTAAATCAGTTAAATCAGTTATCATTTACTTAAGATCTGTGTCGCAGCCAGCCACTCCCATCACCGCGAAGGAGTCGCCACTCCTATCTGTCTATTCTATATATTTTGAGATACTTATAAAAAATAATATCTTCAGCCCGAAATTCCATAAGGAAGGCGGTGGTCAGACAGTGGCCATCCTGGGAGAGCCCTGCGCTGGATGTCGAGACTGATGTCCTTTAACAAAAACGTTGTGCTGGGGAAAACTCGCGTTATGAGCACGGATCCGATCGTGAAGAAGAACCAAATTCAAGCCTTCCCCTCGCTAAGGGCTGTGTATTTCGGCCAAGGATTCTGCTCCGCCTTTTCGATTCTTTTATTTGGTTTGTTAGGTTGTGTTTATATTTATGTTTAAATAAAGCAAAGGAAAAAGCAAAAGTCACTCCCCTTGGGACTCAACAACAACCAACCACCACCACTGTATAATTCGGGTATCCATACGCTTATTTATATTGTTTTCATCAGAGATAACCATTTTTTCCGTTTATCAATGAAGCCATATTGAGCATTATTTGTTGTTTCATTTTATTAATTCCTAATGGTAAAAGTACGTCTCATAATGGCATGTATGGTTGATGCTATCTACTGGCTTTCTTAACATGGTCTTATCGAACTACAGTCTTATTAGCGTATTTTTGGCAATAAACAGGTCGCGCGACGCTCTGCGCACAGTCTTTCCATTCAGATTCGAAGGCAGTTCGTTGGTGAACTGGACTCCGGCATGGAGCTGCTTGTGCACTCCAGGCAGCCGCTGGGCCACATGGTCCACGATCTTCTGGGCACTTATAATAGCACCCTTTCTCCTGACCACCAGCGCACCCGCATCGTCGTCCGTCAGTTCATTGGGAATGCCGATCACACACACCTCTTGAACCTCGTTGAGCTCCAGGATTACGTTCTCGATCTCACTGGGCCAGAAGTGGACGGCTTGGTACTTGAGGATCTCCTTGCAGCGGTCGACTATGTAGAGCTGGTTCTGCTCGTCGAAGTATCCCAGGTCGCCGGTGTGGAACCAGCCCTCCGCGTCCTGCATGCTCTCAGTCGCCTCGGGATTCCCGAAGTATCCATTCCACACTCGTCCTGTGTGCACCTGTATCTCACCCACCTGGTTCTGCTTCAGGTTTCTGCCTTGTTTGTCCACGATGCGCACCGCCAGTCCCGGCAGTAGCCTTCCCCCGGGATTACCTGTTTGCAGACCCACGCAAAT
Source organism: Drosophila lini (assembly GCA_018905715.1). Taxonomy (NCBI): domain Eukaryota; kingdom Metazoa; phylum Arthropoda; class Insecta; order Diptera; family Drosophilidae; genus Drosophila; species Drosophila lini. The sequence continues at coordinate 5,584 of JAEIIL010002458.1, read as the reverse complement.
CGTCACGGTGCCCGTCTCAGTGAGCCCGTACATTGAGATCAGGATTGCGTTACGGCACATATCTTGGCACCTTTGCGCCGTGCTTCCGGAGAGCTGGCCGCCGCCATAGCTGACCTTTCTGAGGGAGGAGAAGGCTTCTGGATTGACATCGGTGGAATTGAACACCGCCGACATGTGACGAGGCGCTAGGTAGATGAAGTTCACCCCGTGTTTCTCCACAAGCTCCGCAACGTACTCCGGGGTGAAGGGTTTGTTTGTGATGATGCGGGTGCCGCCCACAATAGTGCTCACGATGAAGGCCACCAGCCCCGATTGCCAGTCCAGAGCGGTCAGAGTGAACACGATCGTGTCGCTGGTGAACAAGGACATTGGCAACAGGCTGTTGTTTGAAATACAGACCGCCTTGGGCAGGCCAGTGGTTCCCGAGGAGCACAGTATGGCCACCGTCTGACCTCCTCCCTCCCTTAGCGGTTCCGGCCTGGAAGTATTCCCAGTTAGATACAAACACAGAGGTAACACCACTTCCTTACTGGTAAGAGTCTTCGGTGGAAGTGGGTTCCAAGAGCGTCTCGATGCTCGGCACACCTTCGAGGTGATCGGTCAGGATGAAGAACTCTGGCTGCCACCCAGAGGTGGCTGAATGGACCTTCTGGTATACATTTCCATCGCAAAATATGAGGCCAGGCTTGGTTATAGATAACACATGCCTAAGGGTGTCTGGACGAAAAGAAAGCGTATATAAAATATATAATTACGATTGCTCCGGAATAGAAACCTTCATCCAGCATGGGATGTGGGGTGTGGAACGGGGTTCCATTCATGAGGCAGGCCACGGCAAGGGGCATCAAGTAGGTGGTGTTTTCGCCGACTATGCCAATAACATCTTTATGAGTTAAACCCCGAGTCCTGAGGAACTGTGCCATCCGGATTGCCCAGGTGAGCGCCTGGTCAGCTGTGACTCTGACGCCGTCGCTATCAGATATCTAAAATTGTTACTGAAATAATTAAAGAGTAGAGTATAGTTATATTGGGTGAACTCACTTGGCAGACTTTCTTGGGCCAATTACGCATGGTCCTGAATATCAATGCCCCCAAGGAGGTGTCGTCCTTGTAAACGGACACCTGACTCAGTGGAGGACCACTCCAGACCCCCGTCTGCTCGTTGTAGCTCATTTTTTTTTAGATGGTAACAGAGGTCTGACCAGCTTGTGAATGACTGTTCAATCAGACTAGAGCCGTGTGTATTTATATGAAAGTTGGCTCATAAATGTTGTTATCAGTGCACCCAAAAATAGCATCACTGAAACCTTGACTCACTCTGCAAGCCATACAGGTTTCCCTAATAATGCTGACTGGTCACACTTCACCTCTATACAGTAGCGCCGTAAAGTCAGCATACGCTATTTAATTTCTTAATTTAACCATTCTATACATTTTACAAGTAAGGTAATCATGCCTTGATTTACACTTTATTATAAACTCATTTCCCAAGTTGCCTATTGGATTAACTTATTTATTGCTGTTCCCAGACACTATCTGGCAACAAAACAATGTGGAATTGTTGCACGATCAGCAACCACAAGTAAATGCTGCATTGGCAGCCAATAGGTTACCATATATTCCACATTTATTGACAAAAATATTTCAGTGTCAAGCGGACTCTCGACTTGAGTCGTTAATCGAGCCATAAAGCCTTTACGTGCCTTTTCCTGTACAACTTCTTCTACGTGGTTATTTATAATTAATGATCCCTTGTGACGCACTTTCTGTATCTTACGCTGAGCTTTACATCCACATTCCTAATAAAGTAAACATTACCCCAATAAACGGTGTGTTTACCTCCAAGATTAATTATTTTTGGCAATGCTTAAAAGTTAGTTGTGGACTTCAACGGTGAGCAGATACCAAAGCAGATCTTTAAACCATGCCGCAAATACCTGTATCCTTCTGCAAGGAGGACAGGATCTGGAGTGGGCCGACGGAGAATTCAATATTCAAGGAAGATGCTTCCTTGGGCGAAATCATATTCAACAATATGAGAAACTGGCCCAATAACGTCTGCCAAGTGAGTTCTAGTTCTTACCCAGTTGTGTTTCGAATTAATGTCATTTATTTAAGATATGGGATAGCACTGGGGAGGAAGTAACCTTCGGCCAAGTGCTCACCTGGGCCATTCGTATTGCCCAGTTCTTCAAGAAACGCGGTCTTAACCACAAGGACGTCATTGGAATAGCCGCCGAGAACTCCAAGTACTTGATGTCCTTGGGAGTGGCCTGCATGATGAACGGATCCCCGTTCCATTCGCCCCATCAAATGCTGGACGAGGGTTTGTTCTGTAGAGAGAGGATAAAAGGATTAAGTTTATTTAAAACTCAATTTCAGACACTGTAATGCACGAGTTATCCATTACCAAACCGGGTCTAATATTCTGCGATGGAAATGTCTATGATAAAGTCCATTCGGCAACCTCTGGGTGGCAGCCAGAGTTCTTCACACTGACCGACCACCGCGAAGGAGTGCCGAGCATCGAGTCATTCTTGGAACCCACTTCAACCGAAGATTCTTACAGGTAAGCATTTCCATAAACCTATTCCGTCTTATTTGTTATATAGAAAATAATATTTCCAGGCCAGAACCGTTGAAGGAAGGCGGTGGTCAGACGGTGGCCATCCTGTGCTCCTCGGGAACCACTGGCCTGCCCAAGGCGGTCTGTATAGCCAACTGCAGGCTGATTCCAACTGCAACTAGAACGGTGAATGGCAACTCCACATATTTCGCCTTCACCGCTCTGCACTGGATCTCAGGACTGTTGTCCTTTGCCCACAACGCAGTATTGGGGCTAACCCGCATTATGAGCACTGAGCCATTTAATCCTGAAAACCTCTTGCGGCTTCTGAAGAAATACGAGATCGACGTATTATCCTTAATGCCTCGGCATATCAATGTGCTAATTGCACATCCGAATGTTACCTCAGAAGCCTTCTCCTCGCTACGCGTCGTGATCTTCGGTGGGGGATTCACCGCCACATCCACTCTGGAGCGATTCCAGAAGCTCTGTCCCAACGCCGAGCTTGTGCACTCCTTTGCCATGACAGAGGCGGGTCAAGTAGCACTAGGGTTCGGTATTGAGAATGGCAACAGTGTGGGAAGGCCTTATCCAGGTGTAAAAGTTCGCATCGTGGGCGACAACGGAGAGAATCTGGGACACAACGAGCTGGGTGAGATCTATGCGCTTACTGGTCGAGTGTGGAATGGATACTACGGGAATCCCGAGGCGACGATGAGCCTGCAGGACGCGGAGGGCTGGTTCCACACCGGCGACTTGGGATATTTCGACGAGCAGAACATGCTCTATGTAGTGGACCGCTGCAAGGACAACCTCAAGTACCAGAGCATCCACTACTGGCCGAGCGAAATCGAAATTGTGATATCAGAGCTTGACGAGGTGCAGGAGGTTTGCGTGGTTGGCATTCCCAATAAGCTCACGGACGACGATGCTGGTGCCCTGGTTGTCAGGTGCAAGGGATCAACCATAAGTGCTCAGGATATCGTGGATCACGTGGCTAGGCGACTGACCGCGCTGCACCATCAGCTCCACGCTGGGGTTCAATTCACGAACTCCATCCCTGTAAACGCCAATGGGAAAATGGTTCGCAGAGCGGCACGCGACCTGTTTATGGCCAAAAAAGCTGTTGGCCAATAGAAATATGGGTTTCGCTGAACCAAATCAATAGAAAAATGTATAATGTGGTATATATACCTAAAGTGTACGAATATTCCGGTGCACTTGAGGAATATTACCGTAATATCAAGGTGACAAAGATACTACTCGTACTTTATTTTTGGCGATAGTCATAAGACCATTCGGTTATCATGAAATACCAAAACAAATGCTATTTTTAATGCCGTAAAATTTGTTATTCTTCGTGCTAGGAGTACGTCACATATATGGATATGGTAAACTACTGACAACCCTGAACCTTATCGAGTTATCGTCTTATTACCTGTATTTTTGCCAATAAACAAGTCGCGCGACAATCTGGACTCCGGCATGGTGTTAATGGACTCTGGGCAATCGCCAGACGATATGATCCACAATCTCGTTTCATGTTTTCGCTGATAGACCCAAAAAATAATTCTTATTGTTAATAAAATATTACGACTATTAAAAAACAAATATTAGCGAAATTAGTTTAGTCATCAGTGACAAACTCATTAACAATAAATCACCTTTTTATCATCATATCATCCACGATTCATCAACAATTTGTTTGTAATTTTTAGTTTTAGCTTTTAATGTTGCCTCACCTAAAACACTTAATTCACTGTATTTTATATGATTTCACTGTTTTCAATGTAATTTCATCAGTAATTTGTATGGACTGTCATCGATATGACAGGTACTCCAGGGTCCTTGCAGATCCTAGTTGAACCTACTTAAGATATCGTAATGTCTGGGCTGTACTGTTCCAAAGTAAGTAGGCTAATTATATAATAAATAATAAAAACAATAAATAATAGAATAAAAAATTGGGTAGCCTATTCTGTCTTTATTTTGGCTCAGTCAAAAGAGACTTTGAAAGGTTCAAGAAAGTACATTTTAAATGCTATACCTTAAATAGGAATTTTTTATTTTTTATGTTTCATTTCTGTTTCACAGCTTGGCTCGCTATAAATGCTATACCTTAAATAGAAATTTTTTTTTATTCTGTTTCATTTCTGTTTCATTGCTTGGCTCGCTTTGTTCATAATTGAATCTAGAACCCACCTCCACTGGTACAGCTGCGGTCGAAATAATGGTATCAGTGACCAATTCGGCCTATTTAAAAATGCAACATATAAAAAAATTGTAAAATAAAACTCAAATAAAGTATTACGAATAATTTCATGGGACTAAATAACCAAAAAATGCTAGTCTCTCATTGCTATTGTATTGTCTTCAAGTGTACCATATACGTTATTCTGTAATTTCGTGTAAAGAACCCGCTAAAATTCGCAAAATTTAGCAAATTGTCTTGCCAAAAAGCAGTTGCTAGGGAAATTGCAAGGCAAGCGATCCCAGGGGACTTATGTAGCAAGTGTAACAAGTGTTTATGCGCAATGTTTGCACTGTATGAGCAAATGTACATACATATGTATGTATGTATGTATATAAAAAGCTGCGTATGGCGCACTTCACGTGCAAATTATATGAAAATTGGCAATGTGAAGACGGAGAAGGGAAAAAGGCAAATTAAAACTTAAAACTGCTGGCTACGAGGTGACGAGGCCCTTTTCCCCGGCATTTTGTAACGGCGCACAGTGCGCCTCTCGAACCAAAGCCGTTGCAAAAATAGGAAAATTCATTATCGCAAAATCTTTTTTAACCATACAAAGAATGGAATTTCGCATAGATTCAGAATCTGCAATTAACAAATTTTTCAAATTTTTTTTGTGAAAGAAATTGTTTTTGGTGTATTAGTCGGTTTTTAGGTAATATTACACAAAAACTACATAACCATTGGTCATGATTTTTTTCTTATTCAAATAAAAAAACAAGAAAGGAAGCTAACTTCGGCACGCCGAAGTTTGTATACCCTTGCAG